>QANY01009840.1:184739-263698 GCA_003255025.1 Datisca glomerata
ATATATCACTTTATTGTTCTTTATAGAAAAAGAATTACTTTTTCTTGTCCTTTATGGTTTCAATCTCAAATAGGGGTGTACATGTGTCTTGACAAAACCGTCTCGTCCTGAAAAGTTGTCTCAAATTGAGTGGGACGAGATGATTTTTTTTTGTTTTTAGTTAGTTGGGGTGGGATGGAACAAATTTTATATGTCCCGTGCGGGATGGGACACGGTTAATTTTTGAAAAAATCGACTCTGTTTCGTCCCATCCTGACGTTTATATATATTCTTTTATTTTTTATTTTAACCCTTCATATTTTTTGTTTTCACCTTTATTCTCATGATCTTTACATATTTAATTTTTAACCTTTATAATTTAGTCTACTTTTTAAGTTCTATTTAGTTTCTATTCGTATTCTGTTTTAGGCTTTTTTTGCTAAAGTAGTCCCCTACACTAACCATTTTGTAGAAATAGACCCTAACACTAATTTTCTCTTACCCAGATCCCAGGCCCACATTCAATTCAAAATCAGCTTGTGAAGTTACCAAAAAACCCCTTCACGAATTCCAAACGACGAGTAGAAAAAAAGATGATTACACGAAACCCCACCCCTTCATCTTACTATTACTCTCTCTCTCATAGTTGTACCATCTCTCTCTCTCTCTCCCTCTCTCTCTCTCTCTTTCTGTAAATCCTTCAATCTTCGTCTCCCACAACAGGGAAAAACAACAAGGTAATATTTGTTTGTCTGGGTTTCTGAGTGTTTTTTTTCTAGGTTTCTGAGGATTTTTTTCTGAATTTCTGTGTTTCTATTTTTTGTGGATGTCTGAATCACAACGTGGGCCATGTAATCCTCGTGTAGGCTACACAAGGACTACACGAGGGTTGAACAAGCCTCGTGTAGGCTACACGAGGACTACATGAGGGATATACCAGGATCGTGTAGTCTACACGATGACTACACGAGTATCGTGTAGACCTTGTGTAGTTTACATGATGACTACACGAGCATCGTGTACAATTCCTGATCTTATGTTTTCCTTGAATATTCTACAGGTTATGACTTCATCAAAGATGCAACTAAGATATGTCTATGATTTTAACACAATTTTTAAAGCACGGGTCAATGCAAAGTGCAATACCCACTGCATAGAGGTTATCAATACCAAGCTGACAGCTCCTCAACTCTCCCTATTTAGGGAGACATGCTTTGGCCATCTCCATGATCTCCCAACCCTAAAGTTTTCAGCAACTATCTGCCACCGGTTTCTGGCCAGGGATGCGGAATATGTCAACGACACTCCATCTGAGGAGGAAATCTGGTTTTTTGTCAATAAGGAACCACTGTGCTTCTCCAAGAAGGAGTTCTCGTTGCTAACTGGACTAAATTTCGGTAAAGACCGGGATGAGAAGAAAACCCGTGGCCTCAATAGACCCTCTGATCTCTACTTTCCCCCGCAGGTGTTCATGGGTATTCACTCAATGGATGTCCATTTTCTTTCCAGGTATAATTTATTTAATTCTATGTAGTGATGTATTGAATTATTTATGTGCTGAATACTGAATTACTCTATTTTGTTTGAATAGGCATGGGTATGTGAAACTATCCCCTTGGTGGGTAGATTGTATGATAACCAGGTTTTGACCAATGTGCCAAGGATTCTCAAGTGGTGTCTGACCACGATAGTACCGGTTGAGAATATTCAAAAAGAAACTTTTTCGAAGGAGAATGTATGTTGGTGAATTATGTTGACAAGTTAATTTATATTACTTTCTCATATACTGATTTATATTTCTTCCATTTTTAGTTGACAGTTTTTTTCTTGGTCCCTACTGAGGAGGAAGAAGAAAGAAGCTTCTGGAGATTAGTATATGGAGAGAAAGTATGTTCAAAATCACTTTCTACCCTTCTCTTCTTGAACACGGACCCTGTGTAGTCAGATGGTTACACGGACCACGTGTAGTCATCGTGTAGTCTACACGATGGTTACACTGATCTCTTGTAGTCTACACGATGGTTACACTGATCTCGTGTAGTCTACACGATGACTATATGTGGTATGTATAACCATCGTGTAGTCTACACGAGGTCTGTGTAACCATCGTGTAGTCTACACGATGACTACACGAGGTTCGTGTAACTATCGTGTAGTCTACATGAGGTCCGTATAATCCTGTAGACTACACGAGATCCGTGTAACCATGGTGTAGTCTATACGATGATTACACGAGATCCGTGTAACCATCATGTAGTCTACACGACGACTACACAAGGTCAGTGTAACCATAATGTATTCTACACGATGACTACACGAGGTCCATGTAACCATCTTGTATTCTACATGATGATTACTCGAGGTCCGTGTAACCATCATGTAGTCACCTTTTTCTGTTTTGTCTGCTTAATATTACATATTTTTTTTAGTCGATGCCTCCTCCATCACCCTTTCCAGTAGAAGTAAGGCTAATGAGGAGGAGGAGGCCATTGAAAAGGAAGAGGAGAAGAAGAAGAGGAAGTGGTCCGAAGAGGCCATTGAAAAAACAGAGGAGAATAAGGTTTTGTCCAAGAAGTTTCGTGGACATGAAGATTGGGTGAGAAAATGTGTGATTGGAATGGACCAAAAGATTACTTCAATGGACAAGAAGATTTTGTCCATGCAATCAGACATTTCTTTTGCAATTTCTCAAATAAAAATTTTAATGGATCATCTAGTAACATCAAGGCCAGATGATTACTCATTTTATCCATGATCTGCCATGATGATGGCTAGCGACGGGGAGGATAAGAAGATTGAGAAGGAAGTGAAAAAAATGAAGAAGGAGAGAATGATGAAAAAGAAGAAGATATGGTAGAGAAGGGAGAAGATGAGATGGTAGAGAAGAAAGAAGAAGAGAAGGAGCAGAAGGAAGAAGAAGAAAAAGAAGAAAAGGTCGAAGAAAAGGAAGAAGAGAAGGAAGGTAATAAGGAGAATGAAGGTGAAAAGAAGGAAGACGAAGAAAAAATAGAACGAAAAAAAGAAATAGAAAAAGAAATGTAAGAGAAAAAAGAAAAAGAAGAAAAAACAGAAGAAGAAGAAGAAGAAGAAGAAGAAGAAGCAGCAAAAAAAAAGAACAAAATGTTGCATCGATAATATTTGCATTGATGGATTTGGTTCGGTCAACGGAGCAGTCCAACAATGGAGAAGAAGAAGAGACTGTCTGCCTTGGTGAACTTGGTAAGAGGAAGATAAAAAGAACTCGGGTCTTAGAGTCACCTAATTGGGAAAGCAAAAAGGTTGAAAAGAAAAATCAGTGAAGGAAAAAAACTGATGAGAATATCTATGTCAAAACAGACTTCAAACCTTTTCAAGCATATAGTGATGTATCTTCTCAGGATGAAACCCGTTTTAAAGCCTGGTTCACCTCCCCAAGGACAAAGTAAGTTCTGTAATTTTCTTATACACTTATTCTTCGTATAGTATTCAGGATGGTTACACTAACATCGTGTAGTCATCGTGTATACTACACGATGGTTACACTAACCTCGTGTAGACTACATGATGGTTACACGAACCTCGTGTAGTCATCATGTAGACTATACGATGGTTACACGAGATTAGTGTAACTATCATGTAGACTACATGATGACTACAAAAGGTATGTGTAACCATCATGTAGTAAACCAATTGTGCACCTAACTTTGATCTATACTTATGTTGTATAGGAACGAGAAAGTAGACGTTGGATTTTGCACCGTTGACCTTACCTGGTTAAAAAAACTAGTCTTTTCACCTTATCAATGGCTTGAGTCAGATGTAAGAAGTTATTTATAATTTTTTTCAATGTGGTATTTAAAATAATTATAAATATCTTAACTAATCTTTATTACATTGTAGCGTATCGATGCATACATGGAGCTCATGAGAAAGGATTTGCAAGAATACAACCCTCAAATCAGAATCAGTGTTGGTGATTTTTTCTGCAAGTATAATTTAATTTTTAACTTAATGAACTGCACCTGTAGTCTACGAGACTCGTGTAAACTTCGTGTAGACTATACATGGCTTTCACACTACACGAGGCCTTCACTAACCTCGTGTAGACTACACGAGGCCTTCACGCTCCCTCGTGTAGACTTCGTGTGGACTACACGAGGTCTTCACGCTTCCTCGTGTAGACTACATGGTGCCTTCACTGACCTTGTGTAGACTACATGAGGCCTTCACGCTCCCTCGTGTAGACCTTATGTAGATTACACGAGGCCTTCACTGACCTCGTGTAGACTACACGAGGTCTTCACGCTCCCTCGTGTAGACTACACGAGGCCTTCATTGACCTCATGTAGACTTTATGTAGACTACACTAGGCCTTCACGCTCCCTCATGTAGACTTCCTGTAGACTACATGAGGCCTTCACGGGCCTTGTGTAGACTTCGTGTAGTCTTCATGACCATTTTTTATTGATGTTTAAGATTTAAATTTTTCTCATGACATTACTGGAGAACCTAACTGGCCAAATGGTAGAGTTTGAGCAAGATCCCGCAGGCTGAGATATTGGCGTTGATGATCAGCTCTGGTACCTAGTCATCGACTTACAGATGAATTTTGGATGGAGTTGGGAACAGTCGGATAAGGTTATCTTTCCAATGAATGTGAACCGCAGTCATTGGATTACGGTTGAGCTTGATTTGATTGGCCAGTGTATTCGCATTTATAACTCCATGAACACGCCATATCAACGCTCCTTGTACATTGAAATAATGAAATCTTTCATGAAGATTGTCCCTCGGCTAGCTCAAATGATGAATATTTATGAGAGAAGACAGGAGGTTCAACCCAAAGATGAGTGGAAATATAAGATCATGAAGTGTCCACAATAAGAGAATCAGTAAGTGAAATATACATTTTTTTTAATGTCCACTTAAAATTTCATACATATTATTTAATTGTGTTTTTGCATTTTATGTGTTTTATAGGTTCAATTGTGAGGTATTTACCCTTAAGTTTTTCGAAGCCCTCACATATGGGAAGAAACTCCAAGAAAAGACTCAACAATAAATGCCAAAATATCGAAGACAAATTGCGATTGAGTTATTTGCACGCTGCAATGTTGTACTGAAATAATATGGATATATTTTATGAATTTTTATTTTATTAAATTGTGAATTATGGATTATGAGTTTTTTTGTTACTATATGTTTAGTGTAGCCTTCATGTAGCCTACACGATGACTACACGGGAATTATGTAGTCATCGTGTAGAGTACACGAGAACTTCACGTGAATTGTGTAGGATTCATGTAGGCTACACGAGAACTTCATGGGAATTGTGTAGGATTCATGTAGGCTACACGATGACTTCACGGGCATTGTGTAGTCATCGTGTAGACTAAATGAGAATTTCAGGAAACGTGTAGTCTTCATGTGGACTACACGATGACTTCACGGGTATCGTGTAGTCTTCATGAAGCCTACATGATGACTTCACATGCATCGTGTAGTCATCATGTAGAATACACGAGAACTTCACAGAAATCGTGTAGGATTCATGTAGGCTACATAATAATTTCACGGGCATCGTGTAGGCTTCATGTAGGATTCAGGCAGGTTAATTAAACTTTATGGATTTTTATTTTATTAAACTGTGAATTATGGATTATGATTTTTTTGTTACTGTATGTTTAGTGTAGGCTTCATGTAGCCTACACAAGAATCGTGTAGTCATCGTGTAGACTATACGAGAACTTCATGGGAATAATGTAGGATTCATGTAGGCTACAAGATGACTTCATGAGTATTGTGTAGTCATCGTGTAGATTACACGAGAACTTCACGGGCATCGTGCAGGCTTCATGTAGGATTTAGGCATGCTAATTAAACTTTATGGATTTTTATTTTATTAAATTGTGAATTATGGATTATGATTTTTTTTGTTACTGTATGTTTAGTGTAGGCTTCATGTAGCCTACACGATGACTACACAAGAATCGTGTAGTCATCGTGTAGACTATATGAGAACTTCACGGGAATCATGTAGGATTAATGTAGGCTACAAGATGACTTCACGAGTATTGTGTAGTCATCGTGTAGATTACACGAGAACTTCACGGGCATCGTGTAGGCTTCATGTAGGATTCAGGCAGGCTCATTAAAATTTATGATATTATTAAATAACAAACACATGTATATTTCTATATTAATATTTAATTTAAGTCCACGAATTGAATTTAAGTGGCTTGGTCATCCCATTGAGATATAAGAATTACATTTCTGCACGTTTGTCGGTTGTGGCCAATTTGCCCACAACGTTTGCACTTCCTTCTCATTATTTCCTCACCTCTAGATGGAACTCTCTTTGTCTTACGTCTGCCACTTTTCTGCCTCGTTATAGGTGGCAATACAATAACACTTTTTCATGCACCTCCTAGGTGATGATCCAATATGCTTGATCTCCGAGAGGATGTATTATCTTCGCATACACAGCAATTAGAGCCTCATTTTTGTAGAACCTCGAACGCATATTGTATGCGGAAATATTGCGATGCCGACATGCAGCCGACGCATGCATGCATGGACTTTGATCAAGATCAAATTCTCTGCACGTACAGGTCTTAAGATGCAAGTTTAACACTGCTCCCCTACCCCAACCCGTAACACGAAACTTATGTCGGAAGGAAACAATAGTAGTGTATGTGATGCAAGATGCTTCTTATTAAGCTCAGTCTCAACCCAATCTGTCATTTACGAGGTGATTTGACAGGCAGCCGTCCGTCTCTCATAGAACCACCATTGTAGCATGTCACACATATGTTCTATAAGACGTAATGTGAAGCTTTCTAGCATCCTTCAAAACCTCGTTCAAACATTCCACAATGTTTATAATCATTATATTGTATCACCTTCCATCAAAACGGGAACGTTCCCACCTCTCAACTTCCCTCACCGACACATATTGTGAAATATCTGGAAATGTATCTGTAAAATGAATCATCAGCCGATCAAATTTTGATTGACGGTATACCTTTGCTGCTTTAAAAAATAATGCGACTGCATCTTCCTTTTTATAAATTGATTTGATATTTTGGCCCATATGGAAGATGCAAGCTCCATGAAATGCATTGTCAAAGACAACCTGTACAACTTTTAGTATACTTGTATTCCTGTTGGATATAAATATCAAGTCTTTCGGATCACCGATTATAGTTTTAGTATACTTGTATTATTTTTTTAATCTACAATTCCAAATGCAATGAGAAATACTTGGTTGTTCTCATCCTTTGCTGTTGCAACAAATAACACCCCTTTATATTTGGCTTTTAAGGTCGTTGTGTCAATAGCAATGACATATCGTATATAGCTGAAAAATCCACGAACAAAGGGTCTAAGACTCATGAAAAAAATATTTAAAATGATAATGCTCATCGGTCTCTATGTGTATTGTTATCCTGGAAAATATATTTAAAATTGTTGTATTAAAATCAGCAGAGAACATAGTGGATGGGATGCGTACACGAGATCCATGTAACCATCATGTAAACTACACGATGATTACACGAGGGCCATATAACCATGGTGTAGACTACATGAGGTTCGCGTAACCATCGTGTAAACTACACGATGACTGCACGAGATCCGTATAACCATCGTGTAGACTACACGATGTTCGTGTAACCGTCATGTAGACTACACAATGACTATACGAGGTCTGTGTAACTTTCATTTAGACTACACGATAACTACATGAGGTCCACGTAACCATCGTGTAGACTACACGAGGCCCGTGTAACCGTCGTGTAGACTACACAATGACTACACGAGGTCCATGTAACCATCATGTAGACTACACGATGTCTACACGAGATCCGTGCAATCTTCGTATAGACTACACGAGGTTCGTGCAACCATCATGTAGACTACATGATTACTACACGAGATCCGTGTAACTATCGTGTAGTACTCGTGTATACATTATGATGGCAAAATAAAAAATACGTACCTGAATTTTTTTATTCTAACATGTGACAATATGCTGGGAGCATCCTATAGTTGTCTTCAGGAGACCCTTAAACTAATTTCAATGCATATTCTCTAGCCCTCCATGTCTTATGATAACCTATGTTGACATTAAAATCAAGCCAACCATCTTCAATTATGTCATTTGGCCTATATATACGTTTGACACCCGTGTATTTGGACTGTATAGAATGACCAATCAATGAATATGTAGCTTGATGGTGTTCATGTCTCAAATATGCATGTATGTGTATTGATGAACTTTGTAATTTTGAAGTATGGACAACTTTTCAATTTCATGGCCCGTAACCTTCATTTGCATGTTTTCTCAATACATACAAGTACCAATATTGGCTGGCTTAACTTGAAGATCCAAAACTCAAAATTTGTTCGGATGGCCATCATACGAGCAACCTTAAGCAGCTCAGCTTTATCACTGTACAAAGCATCCATATTTATTGTGTATGTTACAAGCTAATTCAAATCGGCTCATTGCTCACTGGACCCACGACGTTGTTCATTAAAATCAGGTTGTGATGGTAATGGACAAGTGGTCTCGGGTTCACCACTAGTATTCAAGTCTGGAATTGTTGTATGGTTGTCTCCAGTGACGGCTTCATCATAGTCATCTCCACGGTTTTCATCATCATCTCCATCAAAATCAGCATCCTCATCCTCGAAAATATTATATTCGTCATGATAAAAAACATCATCATCATGATAGTTCCTTTCAAAATGATCAAAAGTCTCAAAGCGAGGATGCTTTCTTGTAGAGGTTGTCGTAACATTTGTTTGTCAGGAACCCAACTTTGATAAAACCCTGTAGTTTTAGGAACCCGAGGTTGTTGTGAAATTGTGGTTTGAGGAACCGAGCTTTGGGATGGAAAAAATTTAGGCTTGGTACTTACAAATAGTGGGCTTCTAAGTGATTCTGATCCATTCTCCTTAACAAAAACTATAAATCTCTATCATTTAAAATTTCATGGCTTTTATACAGAAATTTGATGGACATATCATAGTTTGAGGGGTCTATTTGGAGTTCTTTATGCAAGGTACCCAATATCTCGTGGTAAGTGCAGTTAGTAAATATCTCCAATAATTTGGTATTCTCTCCACTAAAAGACCATGTTGTACAATTTTTCACCAATCTCCATCATGGATTACAAAAATTCAAACTTCAAACATATTTGTATATACATCAATAAAGGAAGTCAGTACAAGAAGAATACATAATGAAATGGAATATTACAAGATGATCGTGTAGCCATCATTTAGTGTAGACGAGGCTTTCACAGGCATCGTGTAGACCTCGTGTACTGTAATAAGCCCTACACAATGCTCGTGTAGTTTCATCGTGTAGACTACACGAGGACTACACGATGATCATGTAGTTTCATCGTGTAATGTATACGAGGACTACATGAGAATTGTGTAGTGTAATCGTGTAATGTACACGAGGAGTACACGATCATCATATGGTCATCCTGTACACTACACAATGACGCTACACGATGATCGTGTAGTCCTCAATTAGTGTAATAGATGCTACACGATACTCGTGAACTGCTGAAAAATTTTCTGATACACCACATAATGATCGTGTAGTGTACACGAGGTCTACAGGGGGCTCGTGTACCCTGCGGGTAGTCTACACGATGACTACACGAGGCTCGTGTGGTACTCATGTAGACCTCGTTTTACACTACACCATCATTTGTAGTGATTATGTACAATAAATGAACTTTAAACAACGTTCCAGAAAGAAGAAAATAAATAAATATTCCCAGAAAACTCATGAAAGTGAAAAACCCATGTAAGAAAGAAGAAGACAAGTAAATATTTCTACAAAGAAGAAAATAAAACGTATACATGTTTCTGAGAGAAGAACTAGTAATCCTTTGCTGTTGCAGGAAGAATGAAGAAGACAAAGAGAAGACGAAGAAGAAGCGAAGAAGAAAACAAAGAGGAAACGAAGAAGAAAACGAAGAAGAAGTAGAAAAAATGAAAAATGAAAAAGGAGAAATGAGATGGGATGGGTAAGGAGGTTTTGAGTGTTAAGTGAATAGATCATGAAATTTGATTGAACAATTTATAAGAAGTGTAATGAGAAAAAATGAAAAAATGAAAGAAATATAGACTAGAGATTAAGGTAAGCAAAAAATAGTGTTAGGGTCAATTTATATAAAATTGTTAACGTAGGGATTTACTTCAGAAAAAACTCTCTGTTTTAACCTTTATAGTTAAATCTGTTTTGTTCTATGTCTAGCCCTTAATCTGCTCTATTCTCTCTCTCACGATACGATGAACGACGAACAAGGTTCTTGTTCGTACAGTCAACAGCGAACTCTCTCTCGAACAGGGAACTCGAGAAGCCGTCAGTCGCCGACGTCCGGACTGCTCTGTGCTCTCTCTCACGGAAAGCTTCTCTAATCTCTCAGCCTCTCTCTCTGCTCTCTCGCTCTCTCGTTTTTTCCGTCGGCGTGTCCTGGACTGCCCTCTCTCCGTCGGCGTCTGTGCTCTCTCTCTCTCTCTCTCTCTCTCTAGCCTCCTGGCGTCTAGCCTCTCTCTCTGTTTAGGCTCTGTCTACATTTAGGCTATGTTTAGATTTAGGGCTTGAATCTTTGATTTAGGGTCTGTTTAATTTTAGAGTTTAATTTGATTTAGGGTCTGTTTAATCTTTGATTTAGGGTCTGTTTAAGCTTCATTTTGTTAAACCAAATTGGAGTCGGGCTTGAAGTTTTCGTATTGTCTCAGTTATGTATGATTGTGAATATTTTCTATTAGGCTGGATTGCGAAAAGTATTTTGTTGGAGATATTCTGCACTTTTAGATTACCTTCAACAACATTTCTTGATTTTTACTTGATCACGTCTCAGAGGGAAAACATAATTTTTGTATTTTTTGTGAATGATGCATCATTGGGACTTGAGTGTAATCTTACATTGCGAATGATGCATCATTTCTTGATTAAACTTTCATTGCACGAGGGACTGATTTATTTGATGCTTAGTTTCCATGGCTTGTATGTGGTATGTTAATAATGATTTACAATTCAAATATATATGAGTTTTTTTGCTAAACTGGTCTTAGCCCACCACTCACTTAAACATTTATGAAATTATATGTTTATATTTCATCTCATTTCTCCTTCGTAATTTTTCATTTTTTCCACTTCTTCGTTTATTTCTACAATTTCTTCTTCATTCTTCATGCAACAATAAAATATTTATTTATTTTATTTTTCATGTTCGTGAATTTTCCGTGAATATTTATTTATTTTCTGTTTATTTGGAATGTTGTTTGAAGTTCATCTATTTCATTTTTTTTTGAAAAGTTTGATGGTTTTGTTAATTTTAGTTTTTGTCCAGATTTGAGAGAGAAACCTGTAGAGAGAGAGTGTGTGTGAGTTTTGTTAATTTTATACTACACGATAGAGTACACCAACATCGTGCAGCCATCGTATATTTATCATGTAGACTACACGATGGGTACACAACATCTTTTGTTAAGAATACTTTTGAAGTTGAAGAATAAAATATAGTCTTAAAGTATTTGAAAAATTCATTAAAATTTTTTAATGTTTCTGGTCCAATAAACTTCCGGATGGCATAAGTTTTGACTCGGGTTAAACCACATGGCCCGTAAGTTATCAAATCGAAGCTTATGCAGAGATCTACACATGTGACCCGGTTTACTTGTTGCAACCAAGTTTCAGGCCTCAAAACACTGTTTTAAGCACTTTTGAAGGCTTGAGAGTTATTTTGTTTGTAAATTTGGGTACACGGGCTATGCGATGGCAACACGATGTCAGTGTACTCATCGTGTAGACTACACGATGACACCACGATGCTAGTGTACACATCGTGTAGATTACACGATGTCAGTGTACACATCATGTAGACTACACGATATCAGTGTACCCATCGTGAACCTACACGATGTTAGTATACCCATCGTATAGACTACACGATACCAGTGTACCCACCATATAGTCTACATGATACTCGTTGTGTAGTTTACACGATAACTACACGATAGGTACACTATGCTAGTGTACCCCCATGAATGACACTTCAAAAATAAAACGTCGAATGATTAAAAAAAGTTAAACATCGAAGAAGAATTAGAAGAATGAATTACTGTCTAAAAATGGGCAAAAACCCATTTTCAAATCCGGTTAGTGACTAGATTTTGGTTCAGATATGTAAAATTAGACAAAAATTCATTTTCAGATGTGAGTCAAATCAGATGACAAATCAGATCTTCTGGTTCAGATATAAAAAAATGAGTTTACTCATTTTTAGAAAAAAAAAATATTCTCAGAAAATTTATGAATATGAAGAAGAAAATAAATAAAATGTTATTGTTGCATGAAGAAGAAGATGAGAAAAAAACAAATAAGAAGTTGAAAAAATAAAAAAAAAAATGAGCTGAAAAGTAAACATGTAATTTTTTAAATACATTTTGAGTAGAAGATGAGTCAAAAGCTAAGAAAAATAAAAATGATTTTACATATTCAATTTCTGTAAAATGATTAAACTATGAGTTCAGTTTAACAAAAACTCTAAATATATATAATCATAATAAGCTCCTTGTAAAAGAGGTAGGAAAAGTCAATAAAACGGCCATTAACTACAAAAAAATCCAATAAAACAGCCCAAAAATGCCTAGAAACAAGGAAAACCGACAAAAAAATGCCCAGACATAAGGATCCAAAATGCCCATAAACAGCCCAAAAGAGGCCCAACATGTAACAAAAAAGCCTGAAAAAACCGTCCCATCCCATCTGAAGCTCGAACTGTCTCGTCCTCTCCCGCTCAGTTTTTCTCCACAACACAGGACGAGACTGAAAAAAAAGTATCACGTCTCGATTGGAATGAGACAAAAATGCTCAAAACCGTCTCATCCCATAGTAGAAGACAAACATCCTCCTAAACAATATTCATCGTGGAAAAACAAACTTTCAGAGGCACATATATTCCACAAACATCCCCAGTCACGAATTCGGACATTTTACAGATATAATATTCATCGTTGAAATATTTCGACAAAACTAATCGTCGAAAAGCTTCGGAATAGAAAAAAATTGAGGAAAATCGATCTACCCAGAAACCTAGCTTGTGAGAATCGATCTACTGCTTAAGGAAATACTCGAACGAGGAGCTTCACTGAGAAGAACGCCAGAGCTTGACAAAACGGCGTTGTGCGAGCCTTAGGTGTCGCGAAGCTCAACGACATCTGTGGAGAGAGGCACGAAGCTCGACGACGTCTATGGTTTCGCAATCCCGGAACAGAGCTTTACTGGGAAGGATGCGAAGCTAGCAAAACGGCACTACGATGGCCCTAGATGACGAGAAGCTTGCCGTCGTGAAATTGTCCTAGGAGTCGTGAAGCTTCTCGAAAAAGTGAGGGACTCTAAACACAAGCGCCGCGAAGGGGAGGAAGGGCTTTTATGTTCCCTTTAAACGACGCCGTTTACCAAAGAAGAAACGGGGTCATGTGACTTTCAGCCTCATACGACGTGGTCTCAACCAGGACGTTCAACAGGAGCCCAAAAATGACGTCGTGAGATGTTATGATGTCTTACCACATTTTATAAAGCATTCGTGAAATATATCAAACATATTTGCATAATTTTATAAAATAAATCCGTCATAAATGAATAACGACGTGTATTATAATTGTCGCCGTCAAATATCATTTTCTCTTACGAAAGTTGATAATTTTACTCATGTAAAAAATAATAGATAAGTTTTTGCAACGTTTTAAAAATTGACCATCATACATACAGAATCCTTTACAACAATGACATATATCAATGAAATTACGACATTACAAAACAGAACTGTTGTCTATCTATTTTGTCTATCATCGTTTAAGGTCAAATTTCTAGTAATGGTTATAATATGATGGGTTTTTAGAACTTGAGAAAAAGTTGAGAGCTTCCATGATAAGGGATGGTCTATAATTGTGAATTGCTGTAAGTTGCTTAATTATTTGTTTATGAGAAAAAGTCCTAGATTTTGAAATGAAAATAGCTATTATTGATATGGGGGAGTTAAGGTTCTCGTTGTATGATTTCTTGCATGATGGTAAGAATGGCATGGAATAGGGAATAGCTCGTACGTACGGTCATGCTTGGAATTCTGCATTTGTTTTTCAATGGTATCTTATTATTTGATATATTTATAAGTAGAACTAATTATGAATAGTCTATGGTTGGATTCGTTGGGTTCTTAATCTAACATTAAATTTTTATGTAAAATAATTATATGTTGTAAACTGTCAAATAAAGTTAAACTCAATTAAAAGTGATCTACTAAGAATTAGATAATTGAGGTTTCAATGTATCTCATAGGTTGTGGACTCTTTAATGTGTATAAACTTTAAGGTAAATTCTATTTTGTGATGGACTAAAATAGAAATACTAAAAGATGAATTATCTATAAATGGTTATGGTCTCCAGGTCACACGAAAAAGGTGAAACCATTCTATTCTACCTGATATTCCATCCTTAGAGAGAAAACTGAGAGATTTATCAAAGGGAACTCTCGAATAGAGAATGATGTAGATTTGGAAGGCCAACGGCTCGTCTCTAAACATCAATCTATCATCATGGATTCATGTACACTTCCGTTCTATAATTGTTTTGATTCTTGGTATGTTCAACATGAGATCTTGGGGTATTTATTGAGATACGATTTATACCGAAAGAGATTTTGAATCTAACAAGTGGTATCAGAGCAAATCATGTTGAATCATTGAGAATCGATCTATTAAGTTCTAGATCCATGATTATAGGTATTTTTCTGTTCATATTTGTTCGGATTCAGACTGTCGGCCAGTGCTATGGCTGACGGTCACGACTTTCAGGAAGAGTTGCGGCCCTAGCCGCGACTGTAAGGGAAGCCGCAGCTGTCTGCCAGAGCCACAACCAAAGCAGCAGCATCATGCCGCCAGTCACTTAAGGTGAAAACCCTAGGGTTGGACATGATTTGGCTTGATCCGACCCGTGAAAAGATTTAAAAATAAATAAATTAAGGCTTAATGACTGTGGGCTAGCCCACAGTCAACAGGGATAGGCTGTGGGCTTTGCCCACAACCAATTTTGGGAGTGCTGGGTATCACAACTCTCATACTTATTTTTATTTTCATTTTTAGTTAAACTTTTTAATTCTTTTATTAAAATTAATTAAGGATTAATTTTACGGTTCAATTTATTAAATTAATTTTAGGGATCGTAATATTAATTTTTTTTAATTTAAGAATTTATAAGATAGATTGTTTTGATTATTTTCGGTTTTTTAGGTTATAATAATTTCAAAACAATTTTTAATGATTATCAAATGGATTGTTTTGATTATTTTCAGTTTTTTTGGTTAAAATAATTTCAAAACAATTTTTTTTAAGGATCATAAAATTAATTATTTATCAATTAATTTAAGGTTTAAATTTGGTATAATTTTAAATTCGAACATTAGTGTGTTATATATATTTTAAGATGAATTAGTTGAAGCAACATATCACCAAAGTGACATTTCTTGTGGAAATCGATTTGTCTTGAAATATAAAATGTTATGTGTGCGTGTAACTTATGTGAATATTTATCGGCCCAAAGGAAGATAATTATTTGACAGAATTACATACGTTTCTATAGTAGTAAATACGTGATGATTATTCGATTTTACATGTGAATAATAAATCGGCCCAAAGGAAGGTTTCTTGTTCGACATGTTATTTATCATCAATGTTTGATTACTACATCAAGACATAATTTACAAGTTAATATTTTTTGCCAAAGTTATAATATTAATGGAGTGTCCGCTGTCTTGAGATGTATTATTTGTTACTATTGGTTGAATTATTATTGTTATTTGAAATTTATGTGAGCTTAATTTATTTATTGTTCTCTGTTCAGCTATTAATCCTGCTAGTATCACAGCCAACATAAATTCTATTCCAGTTCTAAATGGCTTAAACTTCAAGTCTTGGAAAGATAATCTCTTGATAGTTCTTGGAGTCATGGATCTCGATTTTACGTTAAGGACTGATTCTCCTGCACCTCTTACGGATAAGAGTACCTCTGACGATAAAAGGGAGATGGAAAGGTGGGAGAGATCAAACCGCATGTGTATGCTGATCATGAAGAAGGCTATTCAAGAAGCATTCAAGGGGCACTATGTCTGAAAAGATAACTACAACTAAGGATTTTCTTGCAGACATTGAAAAGAGGTTTGTCAAAAACAAAAAGGTAAAAATTGGTACGCTCTTGTCGGATTTAATTTCAAAGAGGTATAAAGGTAAATGTAATATCAGAGAATACATTATAGAAATATCTCACATTGTTTGAAGGTTAAAAGCACTGAGACTTGAACTCTCTTAGGACTTGCTTGTGTATCTAGTTTTGATATCCCTTCCGGCACAGTTTAGCCAGTTTAAGGTGAGCTATAATTATCAGAAAGAGACTTGATCTCTGAATGAGTTCATCTCACACTGTGTTCAGAAAGAGAAAAGAGTGAAACATGATAAGACAGAAAGTGCTTACCTAGCCTCTACCTCTAAGGATAAGGGCAAGGGAAAGAAAAAGAAAAGGAATAGGGAAGCTGCAGATACAGCACTGCGTAAGAAACAACAAAAGAAATGGGTAAACTCGAAAGGTCATGGTTGTTTCTTCTATGGAGCTGAAGGGCATAGGAAGAAGCAATGCGCCTCATGCTTGGCGTGCTAAGTAATGTATGCTTCTTAATTTGGTTTTTTCTGAGGTTAATTTAAGTTTGGTTCCTAGACACACATAGTGGATAGATTATGGTGCAACAACTCACATCAGTGTATCTATGCAGGGTTGTCTGAATTGCCGAAAGCCAAATGATGCTGAAAGATTCATCTACGCGGGCGATGGCAAGACGACTAAGGTTGAAGCAATAGGAAAATTTAGATTATTATTAAAAACTAGACATTATTTAGATCTTGATGAAACTTTTATTGTACCTTCCTTTAGAAGAAATTTGATTTCTATCTCTCTTTCAGACAAAGCTGGTTATGTTTGTTCTCTTGGAAATGGAAAATTTAGTTTGTTTCGTGATTCAATTTCAGTTCGTTCCGGTTTTTTTATCACGATATGATAATCTTTATTTTCTTGAAACAATTACTTCATTTAAAGAATCCCTACAATTACGTACATGAGTGTCGCAACGTACGCGCGACACGTAGCGGCGGTTAAAAAATCATTTTTTGAAGGAAAAAGAAATTTGAAGTCACCACCAATCATTTTAGGGTGTGATTGTCACCTAATTTTAAAATGAAAATTTTGGTCTACGAAAACTCAAAGTTGGTTCGGGAGTTGTTTGTGTGTGGGGAAAGTATTAGCACCACACAATATCCCATTATAAAATGGTTACTAAATTTAATCAAATGCTATCCAATTTTTTATTTTAAAGCAAAGGTTAAAGCGATTCATTTTTGAATGTACCATTTGATGCATTTTGTATCATAAAAATTAACAAAATAAATTACTTTTAATGGGTGGTTCAAAGACTATTGAAAAATTATTTTTTGTATTCTTATATCCTTTTATCAAAGCATTATTAGAGTTATTCTCGGTATCCCAAGAATGACTCCTCACCTCAATAGTTCGAGAAGTTTGGTATCCCGAAAATCTCAAAATCCGTCGTCGGATTTTTTAGTGAAAACTAAATAAAGAAATTTATAAATTTTAAATCAAATTGTTATAGTTTTAATTTACATGCGTCAACTTTGATGATAAAAGAATAAAATAAATAATCATATACAGCCATGACATACGAAAATAATACATAAATAAATAAGAAGAGATAACAACTATAAATAAAAAAAATAATGGAAATGAATGTTAGAGATGATAAATATGTATGATAAATTTTAAAAAAAAGAATATGCATGGTGAAAATAATGAAACAAGACGTGAAATAATTAAAAATAAATTACAGCAAACTAATAATATCTACTAAAAAAATAGAAAAATAAACAAACAAAAAATATAAACAACAAAAAAAACAAAAAACAAAAAACAAAATTAAAGTAAATTTTTTTTACAGAGGGTGATGTCACCCTCTGTCCTTTTTTTTAGTTTTTAATTATATGTAAAATAAAGTAATCTATAAAAAAATACTTAATTTCATACATGATTAGCATGATCATTTTTTTACTACATGATCTATTAATTACCATTTTTATTTCTTCACCCAATGCTAACCAAATAGCAAAATAATGATCAAGAATGGTAATTAATTTAAACAAGTGTCACTAAAAATAAATAAATAATTTTGTTTGGGATATAAATATACCATTTTTTGTTTTTGGACTACTTAGTTCACTAATTACCATTTTTCCTTTCTTCCTTCATTACTAGGAATGATCATGGATGATAACTAGTTTAAGCAAATGTCACTAGAGAAAATTCATAAAACTTTCAAAATAAAATAATTTTTGTTTGGGATATAAATATACCATTTTTATAGGACTAATTAGTTCACTAATTACCATTTTTCCTTTCTTCTTTCATTGCTAGGAATGATCATAGATGGTAATTAGTTTAAACAAGTGTCACTAAAGAAAATCCATAAAAATTTTAAAATAAAATAATTTTTGTTTGGGATATAAATATACCATTTTTTTGTTGGACTACTTAGTTCACCAATTACCATTTTTTCTTTCTTCCTTCATTACTAGGACTGATCATGGATGTAACTAGTTTAAACAAGTGTCACAAAAGATGATGTTCAAAATATTAAAAAGAAAAGAAAAGAAGATTTGTAAGAACATAAAAAATCAAAGCTTAAGATATTTGCATCATCTTGTATAGAGGTTTTACTCTCTATTTTATGCATTTTTGTGTATGAGAAATTATCATAGGAGATCTTTTCATCATATGTGCACTTTCAACCCATTAAATGGTTGATTCACATTGAATTAATTTTACACCCCTCAAAATTTTATCCTCATTCTCATTGATTGAGTTGATGACAAAAAAAATCTCATCATCAAACTTGTAGAGAGAAGTAATATATGAAAAAAAACTTAAGATTAAAAGTAGGAGAAATGACAAAGAATGAGCAAACAAACCTACATATGGAAAATGAACAAAGAAATATCAAATACATGAGTATGAAAAAGAGAGATGATTAATTAGAATGAACAAAATATATTGTAAGCTAAAATATAAGAGATTTGAACTATCTTAATAAAAAGAAAAATGAGAAGATGGAAGATGAATAGAAATGAAAACTCACATTCTTTCTCTTTTTCACTATTTTCTCAAAACTTCTATTTCTCTCTCTAAAATCTCTTCTCTTCCTCACTCTCCCCAAATCTCCCCTTTCAAGTGAAGACCTCCCCTCTATTTATAGGCAAAATTAGGGTTTGCCTTTTTTTACCTTTAGTCCTTTTTGCTCACTTTTTACTTTTTAGTCATTGGACAACTTTTCTTATTTTAGTATTGGACTAGTTTTCAAATTATACATATAGTCTTAGACTATTATATGAGCCAAAATACAAAGTTTATATATTTAATGTATTATACCGGATAAAATATGGTATCTACAGCTGCCCCCCTTTGAGCACGCTTCTGATCTCAGAAGGTGTACAAATGTGTAAATAAGTATTTTGATCGGTACAAGAAAACAATATATGAAATTAGGGAATAGAAACCTCGACTAAGTAAGGCTCTATAAAATGGAATGGGAGCGAAACGGACCTGGATAGACACAGGCTTCGACCTCGCTCAATGCGGGGTGATTTAACCGAGATATTTGAAAGGAAACAGACCTGGATGGATGCATGCTTCAACCTCGACTCAGTGCAGGTTTGATTTAACCGTAGATATTTGAAACAGAAATGGACCAGGTACTGACACCGGGCTTCGACCTCGACTCAATTCGGGTTTGATTTAACCATATTAATTGAAATGGACTAGGCGCTGACACCAGGCTTCGACCGCGACCAAGTCGGGTTTGATTTAACCACAAATATTTGAAAGGAATATGGACCTGGAAAGACACAGGCTTCGACCTCGACTCAGTGCGAGTTCGATTTAAGCGTAGATATTTGAAACAGAAATGGTCCAGGTGTTGACACAACACCGGGCTTCGACCTCGACTCAATTCATGTTCGATTTAATCATATTAATTGAAATGGACCAGGCGCTGACACCGGGATTTAACCGCGACCAAGTCGGGTTCGATTTAACCGAAGATATTTGAAAGGAAAACGGACCTGGATAGACACATGCTTCGACCTCGACTCAATGCGGGTTTGATTTAACCATATTAATTGAAATGGACCAGGCGCTGACACCAGGCTTGGACCTCGACCAAGTCGGGTTCGATTTAACCGAAGATATTTGAAACAAAAATGGACCAGGTGCTGACACCGGGCTTCGACCTCGACTCAATTCGGGTTTGATTTAACCTTATTAATTGATGTTGAAGTTGACTTATACAAGTCTCATGACAATAAAAGCTAGACTAATACATGCTTTAAATGTTGAAAAGTCATGTGTGAATTTTGAAAGAATATCATTAAGTGATTTATGCACCTGAATTTGTCAGAACAACTAATGTGGTGCATGTCTATGCATTATAACTCTTGAACATAAATGTAAAGTAGTGATTTTGAATGCATGCATGCTATATATGATTGTGAAACTTTATAAGAAAATTATATGATGATTTTTTAGCCATATCCAACACCCTTTAGAACAATCACTTAGCCTAGGATCATGGACTCACAATGAAGTATCGAGCATACTTTTAGAAAAATGATACATCCTTATTTATTAGTTTATGCCCTAGTATTTGGCTCCATGTTAGTGGTGAATAATTTCTCTGCTTCTCTTTTGTACTTCTAATTGGGTAATCATCCAATTGCGCTTTAGATTTTGTCATGCGCATATTGACCTTTCTCGTGATGACTTTTTAGATTTTACTTTACACTCAGATCACCTTTCTTAGTTCCAATTTTTTTTCAGTTAGCTTTCACCTAACCAAGTTTATGCTTCTGAGTTATTTCAAGAATAATTAATGATATCTTAGAACTGAGAGGAATACGAAATAATGGAAATAAGGAGAAGATGAAGTATATGTATTTGTGAACTGAGAAAGAAAAAAGGCTCTTCATTGATGATGAACAATGTTTACAAACGATGGTTTGGAAAAAGAAAAAAAAATGGAAGAAAAATTTCTCCAGTATTCGAGATAGCTTTTTTTTTAAACATTTTTTTGCCTAACTTCATTTTTCCCATACTTAGAGTGGTCAAACGAAGTAATTCTTGACTGTATCAGAATTAACTGTGTGTGGTAAATCATCTCCATCCATGTTTGTTAGCATGAGAGCTCCTCCCGAGAAAGCCTTCTTAACAATGAAAGGTCCTTCATAATTTGGGATCCACTTCCCCCGGTGATCCTTTTGATATGTGAGTATCTTTTTTAACACCAAAGTCTCATTCTTGAAAACATCGGGGATGTAATTTTTTGTCATATGCGTGCATCATTTTTCTTTGATATAATTTATCTCTACATAATGCAGTCAATCTTTTTTCCTCGATGAAATTCAATTGCTCATATCGTGTTTGTATCCACTATGCTTCTTCTAATTTCGCTTCCATTAAGACTCTGAGGGAGGGAATTTCCACCTCAATTGGAAGGACCGCTTCCATGCCATATACTAAAGAGAATGGCGTTGCCCTAGTTGATGTTCGGACTGATGTGCGGTACCCATGCAGTGCAAATAGGAGCATCTCATGCCAATCCTTATAAACCTCCGTTATCTTCTCTATGATCCTTTTCATGTTCTTATTGGCTTCTTCCACTGCTCCATTCATTTTCGGACGATAAGGAGATGAATTATGATGCTTAATTTTGAATTGCATATAATTCTTTCATCATCTTGTTATTTAAATTTGTCCCATTATCTGTGATGATCCTTCCAGGTAGACCATATCGACAAATTATCTCTTTTTTTAATAAACTTAACAACCGCACATCTGGTTACACTCGAATAAGAACTTGCCTCCACCCATTTGGTAAAATAATCTATAAAGACCAAAATGAAACGATGCCCATTAGAGGCTTTGGGTGTGATGGGGCCAATGACATCTATGGTCCACATAGAGAACGGCCAAGGCGCGGACATTACATGTAAAGGGGATACGGGTACGTGATGCAGTCAGATTCTAGAGTTAACCAATAATATTCTGCTTTAAATATTTGTTTGACCATCATATGTCCATTAGCATGACCTCCACAAATTCCTTCGTGAACTTCCTCTATGATTCTTCTTTTTTTTTTAATATGACTGATAGGCTCATAATCTTGCACTGGTTGATCTGCAAGATAATCAGCAAGTACACTTCCTTTTATTGATTTTCTCGTGACATAAACAATATCATATTCCGTGAGCAAAGTTTGCCATTTAGCGATTCACCCAGAAAGTGATGGCTTTTCAAAGATATATTTGATTGGATCCAAAATGAGTGTAAGATACAAAATGAGTGGATGCCCTGGAGTTGGAGGAACAAGTATATGCGGATTTTGCAAGTATTGCTTGATCTTCTCAAAAGTAATTTGACAATCATCATTCCATCTTTCTGTATCACTTTTGCGGAGAAGTTTAAAGATATGTTCACAAGTTACAGTTAATGTGAGATGAACTGGGCTATGTAATTCAATCTTCCCAAGAAACCTCTAACTTCCTTTTGAGTTTGAGGTGGCGGCATATCAATGATGGCTCGAACCTTGTCAGGGTTAACTTTTATTTCTTCCTTGCTCACGAAAAAACCAAGTAGTTTCCCTGAAGACATTGCGAATGTACACTTTGTCGGGTTAAGCTTTAACTGGAACTTTCTCAACTGTCCAAATAGTGTTCGCAGAGTGACCGTATGATCTTCCCCTTGACAAGATTTGGCAATCATATCATCAACGTACACTTCGATTTCTTTATGTATCATATCATGATACAGTGTTACCATTGCCCGCTGGTAAGTCGCCCCTGCATTCTTCAGACCAAATGGCATGACCTTATAACAAAATGTACCCCACAAAGTTATAAAAGTCATCTTTTCACAGTCTTTAGGAGCCATTTTGATTTGGTTATACCCCGAAAAACCATCCATGAAAGAGAAGGTTGAATGTCATGCGGTGTTATCTACTAAGACATCGATATGGGGTAAAAGAAAATTATCCTTGGGGCTTGCCCGATTTAAGTCTCTATAATCGACGCAAACCCTTAGTTTCCCATTTTTCTTCAACACTTAGACTATGTTAGCAACCCATTCAGGGTATTTTGCTACTTCTAGAAAACCCGCATCTACTTGCTTTTTAACTTCTTCTTTGATCTGTACCAGCATGTCTGGTTTCATTTTCCGTAACTTTTGTCACACTGGTTTACTTTCGCGCATAAGTGGAAAATGATGAACCACAATATCAGTGTCTAGACCTGACATATCTTGGTAAGACCATGCAAAGACGTCAATATACTCTTTGAGTAAGTCAATTAATTCTCGACGGCTTTGGCTTGTCATAGAAGTGCCGATTTGGACCTCTTTCGTCTCTCCCTCTAATCCCAAATTTATCACCTCCGTTAACTCTTGATATGGTTGAGTTAGTTTTTCATCCTCCTCTACCATTCTTAATATTTCCGGAGATGGTTCAAAATTATCCTCGTCACTTTCATCTGACTCTACGCTAAGAATAGGATTGTCAAAGTTATTGGTTATGCTCTAGTTTTCAAAATCACCATTCTCGAACCTGAATCAGATTATTGGATGAAAAGAAGGCGAGAAGAAAAAAAATCAATAAATAAATAAACAATGCATGAGTATGAACAAAATTTCAGAAATGGAAAAGGTAGACATAAAAGGAAGAACAAAAAGGGCTGGAATTATATTTATCATTAGCAAACGGAGACGAAACAAGTTTTTAGATCTTCATTCAAAGAGATGACATGAAATAGATGAGAATATAGGCCCAGAACAATGAAATTCCTAAGGCATTGGGTAGAATAATTAGAATTTTGGCATGAACACATCACTTTTGAAAATTCTCGAGAAGCACTGGTAGCTCTGTGACGTCCCAATTGTTAAGTTCATGATCTGAATCGTACCGAGAAACCAAGTCCTATGTACTTGCACTGGATGATTTTCCCAAGATTGCGGATATTGAAAGCTCGGTGATATCATCTTCAAGGTTGTACTGCTTTACTATAACCGGTTCTTCGAATGAAATTCCCCCACTTCTAAAGGATTTAAAAATATGGGGTATGATCGCCATTTCCATATTAAATTCCCTATTTTCGAGCCTAGCAATCCTCTTTTCTTTCTTTTGAGCTTCCACTCTCCTTCTATCAGCCTTGGTTGGTCTATATCCAAGCCCAAACATTTGTTCATTCTTGTCCCACTCGATTAACTTATTTATGCCTTGATACTTACCCCGGAGTCCTTTTCCTGGCTTGTATCCCCATTTTATCATCAACTTTACCACCATTTGAGATGCTTTTGATAGGCTTGATGTTGGAGTGAGTTTCCCACTGGCAACAAATGTAGTGTTCACAATCTCAAATGATCGAAATGAGCACTCCAATGCTTCTTCTGCCGCCTCAACATACGGCATGGTAGCCGACTTAGATACAAATAAATCTTCTTCCCCATATATAAAAATGAGTTTATGATCCATTATAAAGTTCATCTTCTGATGTAATGAAGACGGCACTGCCCCGGCAGAGTGAATCCATGGTCGACCTAAAAGAAAACAGTATGCTGGATTTATGTCCATCACTTGAAAAACAATATTGAATAGACATGGCCCGATTCGAAATTGTATCTCTATGTCTCCGACTACTTCTCTTCGGGTACCGTCGAATGCTCTTACTATCATCATGCTCGGTTCGGTCGCATATGTGTCGCGTCCACAGGGAGCTTTGCTAGTGTGGATCTTGGCATTACATTTAGAGATGAGCCATTATCAATCTATACTTTTGCGACAACATAATCCCCACATTTCACGGATATACCAGAGCTCTAGTGTGTCCGGTATGGATTTCATCATCTGTGAAAGTTATAAAATTTGGTGCGGTAATATTTCTCACAATTCCACCGTAATGTCATGACAGACATATGCTTGATTCAAAACCTTCAATAATGCTTGCCGATGTGGTTCAGAATTCAGAAAGAGTGACAGTAAAGATATGCGAGCAGGTAAGTGATTATATTTTTCTATCACCTTATACTCGCTTTGCTTGATGAGCTTCAAAAATTCACATACTTCTTCTTTAGACACTGCTCTTTCTTTCTCCGTACCTCTTATTATATCTGGGTCTATCACTTGGCCGCCATGCATTTCTCCTTGGAATTCATGACCATTGTCACCTTCTTTGGCCTTCCCTTTCCTTTGCCTTTCAAACTCATCGTTTTATCCGGTTTCAAAACTTCTGGCGTGTAGCATCTGCCACTCCTCGTCATCCCACCTACTCCCGAAATATTAGTTGTGGGGAGATCGAGGTCAGATGGATTTAGCTCTTGAGTTTTGTCGTTACCGCTTGTAATAACCTCATATCCGGTATTTGAATGGTGATAGGCATCAGAGCATAAGACGTAGTGGTGTGAGTTGACTTTTCCTCGTAATGTATTGTGAGAGGTTTTGGGATATAGGACGACATTTCAACATTAACTTCAGATGATTCTTTAGTTATCATGAGGATTAAATAGTCATCTTCTTGGTATTCCCTTTCTCCTTTATGACTTATTGTAAATATCTTTGCATCCAACAACTTTTGCACTTCCCTTTTAAAATCAGCACATTCCTCAATTGTATGTCCCGTCACATTCATATGAAACAAACAATCGAAGTCATGCATAGGCTTCCTAGAAACGCCCTCATCCTCTGAGTGTGTTGGGTAGGTGTACCCTACTCTAGAAAGAAGATGGAAAAGTGTTTCCATTGACGTGCTCACATCTTCCACGTCCCTCTTTCCATATGAAAAATATTCCTCAATTGCATTTACGACAGGATTCCCATGATTTCGTAGAGAGTTAGAATTGATATCTGAATTCCTATTAGCCTTTTTAACATTCAACCATCCAGCCTTGATCAGTGCATGTATTCTACCTTTTAATTCCGTGCAATTCTCAGTCGAATATCCCACTGCCCCAGCATGATAATCACAGCGAGCAGTCGGATCATACCACCTTGGGTATGATGGTTCTAGAGGTTCATAAGGAATTGGCACCAATTGATTATTCCGTATCAATTGAGGTAAGAGTTCTGTATATGACATGGGGATTGGATCATATTGGATAAAACGTTGATTATTTATATTTCCCCTCAGAGACTGATCAGCCTGACCAATATTTTACTGGTGAATCGGTGGTCTAAAACCCGGTCTCGGATTGTTTTGAAATGCTGATTATTGAGAGTGATAATTATACGGAATTTGTGAGGTATTTGCCACATATGATGTCATAGATTTGGGCCCCTCACTATATTTTGGAAATCCTGATCCCGGGTTCACAGCTTGTGATGGGTACCCGGAATTGATCATCTGTACATCCCCTTCTTTTCGATTCAATGGAGGCCCATTTTTTTACTAATGATGTATCTGGTACGATTTCCAAAATTCTTCCATTCTTTATCCCGTACTCAATCCTTTCTCCGATCACTATGATGTCAGAAAAGTTGTTTGAATCATTTCCAATCATCTTGTCATAGAACGGAGGTCTCAAGTTGTTAATAAATATTTCAGCCATCTCCTTGCCTGATAATGGGGGGCGTACCTGAGCAGCTAATTCCCTCCACCTTTGTGCATATTCTTTAAAGCCTTTTGTGGGCCTTTTCTCCATCCTTTGTAAGACCAAACGACCAGGGGCTATGTCTATGTTGCACTTATATTGTCTTAAAAAAGCATTTGCTAGATCTTTCCACCTTCGAATATGTTGGTTATCCAATTGGATATACCAACGAGATGCGGGCCCCATCAGGCTATCTTGAAAGAAATGAATCAGCAGCTTATCATCCATTTTTCTGCAGTACATAATAAGGTGACTTCTGGGGAACGTACTACCATCATATTTTTCAAACTCAGGTAGTTTGAATTTATGTGGGATGTTCACATCAGGGACCAAACATAATTGGGTGGCATCAATGGTACCGTATACATCATATCCTTCAATAGCATGCAATCTCTCCTCTAGAAAGTCCAATTTGTCTTTCGATCGTGAGTCGTCACTTGACTTGGTAATAGGCTTCTGCATCTTTGGGTCATCAACATCGGTTATGATGATTGGCTCATTAGAGAGTTCGCCTTGTGGAGTGAAAGCTTGGTTATGACCACATGCCATTGCGGATGGGTTGGACCCAGTTTTTCCTGTCTGTATTGTTTCCTGGACATTTGGAAATGGATGATGCTGGATATTTATTGGTGGTGAAGCCTGCTGAAACTGGTCAACCTGATGACGTTGATAGGTTGGAGTGAACCCAGGATTTCAAAACAGGCATTTCCCTTACTTACGGCGAGGAGTTCGAGGACTTTAGCCATTTGCTCTTTTAGCTCTCTAATCTCTTCATTCATTTCCTATCGCGATTGCTCTCTTTCTTGCTCGTCCATGACCCTAACTTGAGCTCGAGTTCGATAGGGATGTCGAAGTTGTCGGGCAATCTTTGGAAAATTTATTTAAAATAAATAAAAATAAAGCAATGAGATGTAGTTTTTTGCTAATAAAAAGAAGAAATCATGAGAGTAAATTTATGCATGAGAAATGATACTGCGCAAAGTGAAAGTTCTAAAGTGATAAATTTCATTCAATTAGTAGAGCAATCCACTACATTTGAGTATGTAAAAGTCAATTACATTACTTCATAATATGATTTCATAGAAAATGACCAAAATGACCCAAATCCCAGTTGACTTCTTCCAAAAACTTAGACAAGTTCTCCCCATTAGGATGGATGGGCAAGACATTTCTCTTCAAAAATGAAGCTTGTTCCGCCAAATTGCCCGCTCTCACAGCCATTCCTTTAAGCCATTCCACAGCCTGCCCAGATCATTGTCGAATCGAGTTGTACTCTTGTTGTAGCAACTAATAATCATATCTCATTATATCGACATTAACATCATTGTTTCTTGCCAACTTCTCTGCCACGTTCTGATAAGCTCTAACTTGGTGCTCAAGGCTTGCGATGACTTTCAATAATTCTTCAGAATCATTTGTTGACTTAGTCTTCTTAACTTTCTGATCCTCTAAATCAACTTGTAAATTATCAACGATTCGTCGTAATGCGTCATATTGCTCTTTTAACTTGATGATGTACGCATTTTTCTTATCAACAGTTCCCTTCACCTCTTCTAGAATTTCTCGTACCAGTTTATTTTACCTTTCTAACTTCACGATTTGATGATCGTGTTTGTAGATTACGCCTCGCAAGTTCTCATTGTCTTCCGCCATCATTCTAATTTTGTTGCTCAATTGGTAAGTGTCAGTTCCCAACTCTGAGTTTTTCGCTTCAGATATGCCCGATCCTCAACCTTATTTCTCAACTCTTTGAGTCGTTCTTCAGCTTCGATTCTATGTTTCTCAGACAAATTCGCCTCGACTACTCTTCATCTGTTTTATTCCAAGAGGACTAGAAATTTTTTCCACTCCTCATATAACTCATCTAGCTCCTCCTTTTTAGCAATCTTTTGACGAACTTTCAGTGATTTGGCTGATGGTACATCCTCAATTGGTAAGGCAATAATTACTTTGTTTCTACTCTCAAGCCATGATTCATACTCCTTTGTGCAGTTCATGCGATTCTTCTTATTTCGCATCCTTCTTATTATTTTCCAAGCTCCAATCAGCTGAAGCAGTTTTTGTTAAATTTCTTGAGAATCGTAACTAACTTCAATATCCGTACTCAATCCTTTCACCGATCACTATGATGTCAGAAAAGTTGTTTGAATCATTTCCAATCATCCTGTCATAGAACGGAGGTCTCAAGTTGTTAATAAATATTCCAGCCATCTCCTTGTCTGATAATGGGGGGTGTACCTGAGCAGCTAATTCCCTCCACCTTTGTGCATATTCTTTAAAACCTTTTGTGGGCTTTTTCTCCATCCTTTGTAAGGCCAAACGATCAGGGGCTATATCTATGTTGTACTTATATTTTCTTAAAAAAGCATTTGCTAGATCTTTCCACCTTCGAATATGTTGGTTATCCAATTGGATATACCAACGAGATGCGGCCCCCATCAGGCTATCTTGAAAGAAATGAATCAGCAGCTTATCATCATTTGCACAATCATCCATTTTTTTTGCAGTACATAATAAGGTGACTTCTGGGGAACGTACTACCATCATATTTTTCAAACTCAGGTAGTTTGAATTTATGTGGGATGTTCACATTAGGGACCAAACATAATTGGGTGGCATCAATGGTACCGTATACATCATATCCTTCAATAGCACGTAATCTCTCCTCTAGAAAGTCTAATTTGTCTTTCGATCGTGAGTCGTCACTTGACTTGGTAATAGGCTTCTGCATCTTTGGGTCATCAACATCGGTTATGATGATTGGCTCATTAGAGAGTTTGCCTTGTGGAGTGAAAGCTTGGTTATGATCACATGCCATCGCGGATGGGTTGTACCCAGTTTTTCCTGTCTGTATTGTTTCCTGGACATTTGGAAATGGATGATGCTAGATATTTATTGGTGGTGAAGCCTGCTGATACTGGTCAACCTGATGACGTTGATAGGTTGGAGTGAACCCAGGAGGGTAAAGTGGAGTATCGTTTGACAGTTGATTTTGTGATGATTGTGCCCCTTGCGGATTTTCAAAACAGGCATTTTCCTTACTTATGGCGAGGAGTTCGAGGACTTTAGCCATTTGCTCTTTTAGCTCCCTAATCTCTTCATTCATTTCCTCTCGTTATTGCTCTCTTTCTTGCTCGTTCATGACCCTAACTTGAGCTCGAGGTCGATAGGGATGTCGAAGTTGTCAGGCAATCTTTGGAAAATTTATTTAAAATAAATAAAAATAAAGCAATGAGATGTAGTTTTTTGCTAATAAAAAGAAGAAATAATGAGAGTAAATTTATGCATGAGAAATGATACTGCGCAAAGTGAAAGTTCTAAAGTGATCAATTTCATTCAATTAGTAGAGCCAACCACTACATTTGAGTATGTAGAAGTCAATTACATCACTTCATGATATGAGTTCATACAAAACGACCAAAATGACCCAAATCCCGGTTGACTTCTTCCAAAAACTTAGACAAGTTTTCCCCATTAGGATGGATGGGTAAGAAATTTCTCTTCAAAAATTAAGCTTGTTCCGCCAAATTGCTCGCTCTCACAGCCATGTCTTTAAGCCATTCCACAGCCTGCCCAGATCGTTGTCGAATTGAGTTGTACTCTTGTTGTAGCAACTGATAATCATATCTTAGTATATCAACATTAGCATCATTGTTTCTTGCCAAGTTCTCTGCCACGTTCTGATAAGCTCTAACTTGGTGCTCAAGGCTTGCGATGACTTACAATAATTCTTCAGAATCATTTGTTGACTCAGTCTTCTTAACTTTCTGATTCTCTAAATCAACCTGAAGCATGGACAGTACCCAAGAGCTTAGACAAAGCTCTCTTCAACGTGAGCTTTTTGTCATAGTTATAAACTTTATCTGGATTTTGCAACGGGACATTCAGTAGTGTTTGATATTCTTCAAATGTGGGAGTAAGATCGATTATTTTGAAGGTGAAACATCTATAATGAGGGTCCCAGAAATGCATTAAACCTTCAAGGACGGGAACATTGACTACAATATACAATAGATAAGCTATGTGACCATATTTTCTGACAAACAAACTTTTTTGCTCTGGTGAAAAATCCTCCCACATCTTCTTCAACCTCTCCAAGTCAATGCGTGAGAACTCTATCTTAGTGATTGATGGTAGAAGAACAACGTCTTCCTTTTTCAGACAATCTCCTTTATGTTTCTGCGACTCTTCTGACCATTGGACTACCGTAACTTGATCTTCTATCACACTCGAATTAGGAGTCATGGTCTCTTAAATATGAATGAATTGAATACTTCTTTACAATCCCTATTACGCACCATGATGCATGTATGCAAAACACAAAGATGAAGTTAGAAGTGAAACAATGAAGAAAAGACATGTTTAAGTGACACAAGACATATATACATGCACAAAATTAATCATGATATCATATTTCAGCAGAAATCTAACGTTGGTCATGAGGTGGGCTCTAAAAACATAATTCATGTGTGGTTGGGCTCTAGAAATCTCTTAAAAGCTCCCAGGTTGTCCACACTGTTATCTGAATAGAGTAACAGGGGCCCCCAAATGGTATCTCGAAATGGTCGATCTGAGTGAGAACTTTCGTGAGCCTACACGGGAATCGTAGTTCCACGAAGGCATTCCACTACTCATTCTCGCTAATCCTAAAGGGAAAGCCCGAGTATAAGGCTAGTGTATATGTGTGAAAGTAGAAATTATGTAAAGAAATATACTTCGTAAAAGAATAACTTATGTACAACTACAGTCACGAATTAGAAAAAAAAATAATGAATCAAATAAACAAACCAAGAACCATACAAAAGGATAGCATACAATGAAATTTTGGCTTGACTCTCTATTGATCTAAAGATGGTTAGACCAATTGTTTTTTTCCAGTGGAGTCACCAAGCTGTCGCAACGTGCGAGCGACGCGGAGCGGCGATTAAAAAATCATTTTTTGAAGGAAAAAGAAATTTGGAGTCGCCAGCAATCATTTTAGGGTGTGATTGGTCACTCAATTTTAAGATGAAAATTTTGGTCTACGAAAACTCAAAGTTGGTTCGGGAGTCGTTTGTGTGTGGGGAAGGTATTAGCACCCCACAACACTCATTATAAAATGGTTACCAAATTTAATCAAATGTTATCCAATTTTTTATTTTAAGGCAAATGTCAAAGGGATTCATTTTTGAATGTCCCATTTGATGCATTTTGTATCATAAAAATGAACAAAATAAATTACTTTTAATGGGTGGTTCAAAGACCATTGAAAAATTATTTTTTGTATTCTTATATCCTTTTTTAAATCAAAGTATTATTAGAGTTATTCTCGGTATCCCAAGAATGATTTCTTACCTCAATAGTTCGAGAAGTTTGGTATCCCGAAAATCTCAAAGTCCGTCATCAGATTTTTTAGTGAAAACTAAATAAATAAATTTATAAAATTTAAATCAAATTTTTATGATTTTAATTTACGAGCGTCAACTTTGATGATAAAGAATAAAATAATAATTACATACAACCGTGACATATGAAAATAATACATAAATAAATAAGAAGTGATAACAACTATAAATAAAAAAAATAATGAAAATGAATGTTAGAGATGATAAATATGTATGATAAATTTTAAAAAAAGAACATGCATGGTGAAAATAATGAAACAAGATGTGAAATAATTAAAAATAAATTACAAAAAACTAATAATATCTATTAAAAAATAGAAAAATAAACAAACATAAAAACAAACAAAAAAATATAAACAACAAAAAAAATAAAAAAAAATAAAGTAAATTTTTTTTACAGCGGGTTATGTCACCCTCTGTCTTTTTTTTTTTTCATTTTTTACATGCATGCATGCATGCATGTAAAAAATAGTTAATTTCATATATACATACATATATGCTTAATCTATAAAAAAAATACTTAATTTCATAAATGATTAGCATGATCATGCTTTTTTTACTACATGACCTATTAATTACCATTTTTATTTCTTCACCCAATGCTAATCAAATAGTAAAAGAATGATCATGAATGATAATTAATTTAAACAAATGTCACTAAAAATAAATAAATAATTTTTTTAGGATATAAATATACGATTTTTTATTTTTGGACTACTTAGTTCACTAATTATCGCTTTTCATTCCTTACTTATTGCTTGGAATGATCATTGATGGTAACTAGTTTAAACAAGTGTCACTAGAGAAAATGCATAAAACTTTCAAAATAAAATAATTTTTGTTTGGGATATAAATATACCATTTTTATAGGACTACTTAGTTCACTAATTACCATTTTTCCTTTCTTCCTTCATTGCTAGGAATGATTATGGATGGCAATTAGTTTAAACAAGTGTCACTAAAGAAAATTCATAAAAAATTTAAAAAAAAAACAATTTTTGTTTGGGATATAAATATACCATTTTTTTGTTGGACTACTTAGTTCACCAATTACCATTTTTCTTTTCTTCCTTCATTGCTAGGAATGATCATGGATGGTAACTAGTTTAAACTAGTATCACAAAAGATGATGGTCAAAAAATTAAAAAGAAAAGAAAAGAAGATTTGTAAGAACATAAAAAATCAAAGCTTAAAATATTTGCATCATCTTGTATAGAGGTTTTACTCTCTATTTTATGCATTTTTATGTACGATAAATTATTATTGGAGATCTTTTCATCAAATGTACACTTTCAACCTATTAAATGGTTGATTCACATTGAAATAATTTTACACCCCTCAAAATTTTATCCTCATTTTCATTGATTGAGTTTATGACAAAAAAAATCTCATCATCAAACTTGTAGAGAGATAAACAATATATGAAAACAAAACTTAAGATTAAAAGTAGGAGATATGACAAAGAATGACCAAACAAATTAATGGAAAATGAAACAAAGAAATATCAAATACATGAGTATGAAAAAGAGAGATGATTAATTAGAATGAATAAAGTATATTGTAAGCTAAAATGTAAGAGATTTGAACTACCTTAACAAAAAAAAATGAGAAGATGGAAGATGAATAGAAATGAAAACTCACATTCTTTCTCTTTTTCACTATTTTCTCAAAACTTCTCTTTCTCTCTCTAAAATCTCTTCTCTTCCTCACTCTCCCCAAATCACCCCTTTCAAGTGAAGACCTCCCCTCTATTTATAGGCAAAATTAGGGTTTGCCTTTTTTTACTTTTAGTCTTTTTTTCTCACTTTTTGCTTTTTAGTTCTTGGACCACTTTTCTTATTTTAGTATTGGACTAATTTTCAAATTATACATATAGTCTTAGACTACTATATGAGCCAAAATACAAAGTTTATATATTTAATGTATTAGACCGGATAAAATACGGTATCTAAAATGAGGTACTAAAAGAAAATTAATCAGTGAGAATTCAACTACGTTATGGCACAAGAGATTATGTCACATCTTCAGACGGAGAAAGAGAAACTTGTGTCAGATGAAATTCTTGGTCCCTTAGATTTCACAGATTTTGACGTTTGTGTTAATTGCATAAAGGGAAAACAAACTGTTAAAAAGAAATTTGAAGCCAACATGACTCGGGACGTCTTAGAACTTATTCATACAGATATTTGTGGGCCATTCTCTTTGGTGGTTTAAAATGGTCGAATGGTCAACAATATTTTATAACGTTCATAGAAGATTATTCTGGATATGACTACATATATCTCATTCATGAAAAGTTATAGTAATTGAATATGTTCAAAAATTTTAAGGCTGAAATTGAGAATCAACTCAACAAAATGATTAAGAACGTTAGATCTGACCGTGGTGGTGAGTACTATGGCAGATATGATGGTTCAGGTGAACAACGTCCAAGATCGTTTGCTAAATTCCTAGAGGAATGCAGTATCATCCCACAATACACTATGTTAGGTTCGCCCACTATGAATGGTGTTGCTGAAAGATGAAATAGAACACTTAAGGACATGGTCAGGAGTATGATTAGTCATTCGACCTTACCAGAATCCCCATATGAGCTTTGGGCCGACAAGAAACCTAGTCTAAGGCATTTGCACATTTGGGGATGTCTAGCTGAGGCAAGGCCATATAAGCCTAATGAAAAGAAATTAGACTTACGGACTATAAGTTGTCATTTTGTTGGATACTGTGAAAGATCCACGGGGTACAAGTTTTATGATCCCACGACTATATCGATTTTTGAGACGGGAAGTGCCCGGATCTTTGAGGATGGCGAGTTTGCCGGGGGAGATACGGTTAGGGATTTTATCCTTTAGGAGGAATATGTTGATATTCCCACATGTGTTATTAGCATTGATCAGAGAACCTCTCATTCAAGAGATTGTTCCGGAAGAACAAACTCTAGCATCTCAAGAACCTATGCCATTAAGAAGATCCACTAGAGCGAGAAGAAGTCCAGTGCCAGATGATTACATTGTATTTCTTCATGAGCATGAGGTTGACATTGGTGTGATGGAAGATGATCCGATCAACTTCCGTAAAGCCTTGGAAAGCTCTAATTCTCAAAAGTGGATCGATGCCATGAATGATGAAATTAAGTCCATGAAGGCCAATGACGTGTGGGATCTTGTTCCAATTTCAGAAGGTGCAAAACCCATTGGTTGTAAAAGGATTTTTAAGACCAAGATGGATTCAAAAGGTAATGTGGAAAGATACAAGGCTCATCTTGTCGCAAAAGGCTTTACATAGAAAGAAGGCATTGACTATAAAGAGACTTTCTCTCCGGTTTCTACGAAAGACTCTTTCAGGATTATATTGGCATTGGTGGCGCATTTCAATCTTGAGATGTATCAGATGGATGTAAAGACAGCGTTTTTCAATGGTGACATTGAAGAGACGGTTTATATGGTGCAACCAGAAAACTTTGTGTTGGGAGACCTAAAGAATATGGTTTGCAAACTTAAGAAATCCATCTATGGAATCATGCAGGCATCTCAACAATCGTATTTTAAGTTTCATCAAGTGATCATCTCGTTCGGTTTTGAGATGAATTTAGTCGATGATTTTATATACCATAAGTTTTATGGGAGCAAACATATTTTTCTGGTTTTATATGTGGATGACATTTTGCGTGCCAGTAACGATATAGGCTTATTGCATGACAACAAGAGATTATTAGCTACGAATTTTGAGATGAAAGATCTTGGTGAAGCCTCTTTTGTATTAGGAATCCAAATACACCGAGATCGTTCTCAGGGTATTCTAGGATTATCACAAAAGAGCTATATCGAAAAGGTCATTAAAAGATATGGCATGCAAGACTATAAACCAGGTGATACCCCTGTAGCTAAGGGAGACAAGTTTGGTCTCAATCAGTGCCCTAAAAATATTTTTGAGGAAAAGAAAATGCAGAAGAGTCCCTATGCCTCGGTAGTGGGGAGTCTAATGTATGCTCAAGTTTGTACACGTCCTGACATAGCGTACGTGACTGGGATGTTGGGAAGATACTTAAACAATCCAGCCATAGACCATTGGAAAGCAGCTAAACGGGTCTTGCGATACTTACAGAGAACAAAAGATTACATGCTCACATTTTGGAGGTTGGATCAGATTGAGATCGTTGGATATATTGACTTCGATTTTTCTGGATACCGAGATAGTATGAAATCTACGTCGGGCTATATTTTTCTGCTTGCTGGAGGTGCTGTCTCCTGGAAGAGTGCTAAACAGTCTCTTATAACCTCTTCTACCATGGCAGCAGATTTCATAGCATGTTATGAGGCGTCCAATCATGAAATATGGTTACGGAATTTTGTCACGGGCTGCGCATAGTAGACAGTATTCAGAGACCACTAAAGTTATTTTTGTGAAAACAAATTAGCATTTCTTTATTCTAATAACAACAGGAGCTCGACAAAGTCAAGGTTCATAGACATCAAGTTTTTGGTTGTTAAAGAAAGGGTTCAAAGTGGACAATTGTCTATAGAGCACATCGGAACAAACTCCATGATTGCGGATCCACTTACTAAGGGATTGCCACCCAAGGTGTTTCATGAGCACACTGCTCACATGAATGTCATATCAGTTGAGGATATTCAGTTCTAGTGGGAGTTTGTATTTTATTTTTAGATGCTCTTTTCATATAGACATATTTTTCTGTCATTTTTGGTTTATGGATATTTTAAGGTTATTTTCTGCAGAAATAAAGTTTTTGGTATTCACACTCTGATTTATATATGGTTTGATTTCACTAAGGTTTACAGAGGACCAGTTGAAAATAGGCATGTTAAGATCACATTACATGAAATCTCCATGCTAAACATCCACATCATAATCCATGTCATTCAGTTGTATTGATATACGTGACCATTGATGGGTTGAGATTACGATTAATGTAACAGAGGCCACTTTGATCATATATCTGTATGATTGATGGACTAGATTGGTTATAGATACATTTCGGTAATGCCAGCAAAGTTGAAAGCATTCAGTTATTTTTGGCAAAACATAATTATAAGATTTAACACATAGTCCAAGTGGGAAATTGTTGGATCCTTAATCCAACATTGGACTTCTATGTAAAACAATTATGTGTTGTAGACTGTCAAATAAAATTAAACCCAATTAAAAGTGATCTACTAAGGTTTGGATAATTGTGGTTTTAATGTATCTGATAAGTTGTGGACCATTTAATGTGTAGATTTTAAGGTAATTTCTATTTTTGTGATGAGTTAAAAATAGATATACTAAAAGATGAATTATCTATAAGTGGTTATAGTCCCCAAGTCACATGAAAAAGGTGAAATCATTATATTCTCCCTACTATCTCATCGTTAGAGAGAAAACTGAGAGACTTTATAAAGGCAACTCTCGGATAGAGAATCATGTAGATCTGGAAGGCTAACCATTCGGTTCTAAACAATAATCTATTGTCATGAATTCATGTACGCTTCCAATCTATAATTGTTTTGATTCTTGGTGTGTTCAACATGAGATCTTAGAATTTTTATTGAGATACGATTTATATCGAAAGAGATTTTGAATCTAACAGAATCTTCCAAACTAGAAAGGAAATAAAAGTGTGAGGAAGTAAGTGAAATTAGGTGAAAATGCAAAGATGTTATTAAATAGTACAATTACATTGATATTATCTTATGCGGGTTAATGTATGTTTTCTCTCAGATCCAAACCTTTGTCTAATTCGAATCCTTATTGAAGCATCCCCACCACTTACATTTCAAACAGTTAAGTGAATTAAGTTATCAGGAAACCTGCTGGATAATGATAGTTGAAGAAGATCATAACATCTCTTGGTAAGAGGGACAACTATAATTGGGTTACTTATAAACTTTTATTTAACACTTTCCAATTTTTTGATGAGCAAGCAAACTCATAAGTGCTCAATTTTAAAATGTAGATCTTTCTACCATTGTTGAGGAGGTTTTATTTTACTCATAATTGAAAAAGCTCTCATATTACATATGTCGAAGAAATTCAACTGTTTATTTCTATACAATAATATTTAAGTAAACGGAGAAATATATTCTAATGAATTTCTTTCATGTAAACGAAGTAAACATAGTATGAAGTTTTCTATTACTCCTTTCTTTTAGGGGGATGTAATTGTTATTTTATAAAATTTTCCTTTACTTCCATTTGTTACTGACTACTACCAAAGTTATACCTTGTGATTTTCTTTGTAGAGAATGGAATGAAACACAACCTTAATGCTGGGTTTTAATTATCTGCTATCCACTACTTCTAATTAAATTATTTTCAATGGAAAATTCTGAGAACGTGATTTAATAATACGCAGCTTTTGAAAAAAAATTGTTGAATTGAAAATGCTTAGACTTGTCTCTTTATTCATGATTTAGTATCGTGTTTGCTGAAATTACATTAGTTGTCTACCCTTAGCACATAAGAAAAGTCAAAAAGCAAGTTGAGGATTACAGTTAAATTGATTCTAAGTTATTCGAATATAATTTAAATATGAAAATAGATTTTACGATTTTGTACAATTCTAAATTTTTAAGATAAAATCTAATTTTTCAGAGCAAATAAATTTTACTAAGTATATACAATTCAAAATTTTTTAGGCAAAATCTACTGAGCAAGTAGATTTTACAATTTTGTCAAATTCAAAATTTTCAAAGAAAATATTTGCTCTGAGTAAGTAGATTTGACGATTCTGTACAATTCAAAATTTTCAAGGAAAAATCTACTTGCTCTGAGTAAGTAGATTTTACGATTTTGTACAATTCAAAATTTTCAAGGCAAAATTTACTTAGTCAGCCAAAATAGGCGCTCATAGCTGTCATCTTCTAGAACTTTTTAAATGCATATACAACTGCCAAAAACTACATGTATCAAGACATGACAGTAACTAGTTACAATATATCCAAAAATATATACACGTGAGAATTGTAAAAATCCCACATTGAAAATGGAGAAAAGTTTGGACTGATATATATAGAGATGCTTGAATCAAAAGTGCTAAATCAATAATCCTAGAGACTCTCTTTATATGGGCCACCCTTAAAAGGGCCGATAATTGTTTTTTGCTCTATATTTATTTTACATTCTCATAAAAAGTTTAAATTTATATTCTTTATAGTTTAAGGCCTAAAACATTTTTTATTTTGCAAATTAAGAGAAAAAATATTTTTGAACACAATAAACTTAAGAGCAAATATTTCACAATCTGAACTGTTATATGAGAAAGTAACTCATTAGAATCCTCAAATACAAACAACTAGCATCATTTATCAGATAATATATATGACTTCCAAATGATCAATTGAGACACAATATGTGAGAACTTCATTGAATGCCTGGAAAATTTGCTTAATCATTTTATCAAACAGTTGGTGTGCGATTTAAGTTTTCCTCATTTTTATTTATAGTATAGCAAAAGGTCATAAGAGTTACCTTTTGACTAGGCTTAAGCAAAATGAAAATGAGGAAATCTTCAAAGTAGTGCACGTATAAAAAATAACAACGAATATTTATGAGTTAAGAGAAGAGAGTGCACATAATAGGGTGAGGCAGAGCCTAAATTGTGGTCTTGCTTTTAATGTGTTCGGTAAGATAAGCTACAATTTTCTCATAGAAAATGGTGGATTTGTTGCCCGGAAATCTTGAACAAATTTCACAAGCCCATCAAAATTCTTAGGAGTAAAATTGTATAAAATCTTGATTCTAACATCACTCTCTTCAAAATAGTTGGGTCTTCATTAAAATACTTTGGGTAGAATCGTTCAGAGTTTTGTAAAAAGTGACAGAGAATGAGCGAAATTCATGATAATTGAGAGTAAATTCAATAGAATACTAACAAATTTTAGCTTTAGAATTTGAATAGGGATCTGATTGGGGAAAGCTAATGGATTCTCTTGCTTCTCTTCCACCTCTTTGCGTGAGAGAATGAAGAGGTTGAAATCATAGTTCAAATATAAAAATAACTTGGTAAAAAAAAGAAAATAATTGTTCGTGAGACTCAAATTCAGATTTTATCATGTCTCAAATCTAACTCGACTCAATTATAATCATTGACTCCTGATCATCTATCTCTACTTGAAAGTTCTTGAAAATTGAATGAAGTCAAGAACACCCATCAACCTCACCTAGAAAACTTGAAAATCAAACCACAACTCTCATACAAAAAGAAAGAATAAAACACATAACTGGCCTTTGATGGAGATAACACTTCTTTTGAGTGAGAGTTGGTGCTAGATGTGAGAGAGAGAGAGATAAAGACGGAAGAAAAAGAAGATGAAGCTAAGAGAACGCAGAGTTCAAAAGTGAAGGTTAGGAAGAAATTACAAAGAATAACGCGACAATGGATTTAATGTAAGAATGACATTTTTGTATTTTCACCTGTATTTTGGCCCATAATTTAGGAAATTAAAAAGTTTTACATTTTTTTTTCCGAACTCACTCTTGAAATGGACATTTTGCAAAAAAAAAAACAATATATAAAACATTAAATATATAAACAAATGTATATAAACCATGGGTTTCTGGATGAATATACATTTTTCATTTTCCTTAAGGATTTTTATACCTTTTTTCGAAACAAAGAGTTTTACACCCTTGACTCATTAACTTCACATCATCACTTGCAATCTCTCTCTTCCTTATCATTTTTTTTCTTTCTCAATGTACATGTCAAATCATTTAATAATATTTTTTTTTTCAACGAAGTTTTTCCTTCTACTTGAAGAGTTCAAGTAGTTTTTATGACTATTTGAACCCTTTGAACCCTTCAAGTAATTATTTTTTTATCAGTCAACACTCGTACACCAGGTAACTACTTGAAAAGTTCAAGTAGTTATTTATGACTACTTGAACCCTTTCAAATAGTTGTTTATGATTACTTGAAGGGTGCTATATAGTAATTTTTTGTCAGCCAATTACTCATACACCAGGTGACTACTTGAAAGGTTCAAGTAGTTGTTTAAGACTATTTGAAGGGTTCAAGTAGTTGTTTAGGACTACTTGAAGGGTTCAAGTAGTGGTTTATGACTACTTGAAGGGTTCAAGTAGTTGTTTATGACTACTTGAACCCTTCAAGTAGTTATTTTTTTGTCAGTCAATTACTCATACACCAGGTGACTACTTGAAGGGTTCAAGTAGTTATTTTTTATTTGATCAGCCAACAACCCAAACACTAGCGACTACTTGAAGGTATCAGGTAGTTATTTATGACTACTTGAACCTTCAAGTAGTTTTTTATGACTACTTGAACCCTTCAAGTAGCTTTTTATGACTACTTGAGCTTTTTATACGTCCAAAAAATACGAAAAAGTGAACGTTGAGTACTTGAAGGGTTCAAGTAGATTTTTATGACTACTTTAACCCTTCAAGTAGTTATTTTTTTCATCAGCCAACAACTGAGACATTAGGTGACTACTTGAAGAGTTCAAATAGTTGTTTATGACTACTTGAAGGGTTCAAGTAATCATTTATGACTATTTAAAGGGTTCAAATAGTTGTTTATGACTACTTGAAGAATTTGAGAAGTTATTTTTTTGTCAGTCAATTACTCATACACCATGTGACTACTTAAAGAGTTCAAATAGTTGTTTATGAATACTTGAACCCTTCAAGTAGTTGTCTTTGTTTGGTCAGTCAGCAACCCAAAAACCAGGTGCCTACTAGAAGGATTCAAGTAGTTTTTTATGACTACTTGAAGGGTTCAGATAACTTTTTATGACTACTTGAATATTTTTTGCATAAAAAATAGAAAATGAACGTTGAGTACTTGAAGGGTTCAAGTAGTTTTTTTATGACTACTTGAATCCTTCAAGTACTCAACGTTTATTTTCTCTTATTTTTTGGACGCAAAAAAATGCTTAAGTAGTCATAAAAAACTACTTGAACTCTTCAGGTAGTCACAAAAATCTACTTGAATCCTTCAAGTAGTCACTTGATTTTTGCGTTGCTGACTGACAAAATAAAAAACAATTACTTGAAGGGTTTTAAGTAGTTATAAAAACTATTTAAACCCTTCAAATAGAAAAAAAAGTTTCGTTAAAAAATAAAAAAGAAGAAGAAGAATAAAATACTATTAAATTGAACCCTTCAAGTAGTCACCTAGTGTATGAGTAATTGACTGACAAAAAAAAACTAATTGAATCCTTCAAGTAGTCATAAACAACTACCTGAAGGGTTGAAATAGTTGTAAACAACTAATTGAACACATCAAGTAATTGTAAACAACTTCAACAACACTTCAAGTAGTCACCTGGTGTATGTGTGTTGACTGACAAAAAAAAAATTACTTAAAGTGTTCAAGTAGTCATAAAAACAACTTGAACCCTTCAAATAGAAGAAAAAGTTTCTTGAAAAAAAATTATTCAATTGAACTCTTCAAGTAGTCACCTAGTGTATGAGTAATTGATTGATAAAAAAATAACTACTTGAACTCTTCAAATAGTCATAACAACTACTTGAACTCTTCAAATAGTCATAACAACTACTTGAATGGTTCAAATATTCATAAACAACTGTTTGAACTATTTAAGTAGTGACTGATGTATAAGTGTTGAGTGAATTTTTTTTGAAGAATTCAAGTACTCATAAAAGACTATTTGAACCCTTCAAATAAAAGAAAAAAATTCGTTAAAAAATATTATTAAATTGATTTAACATTTACATTAAGAAAGAAAAAAATAATGAGAGAATAGAGAGATTATAAGTAGTAATGTAAAGTTGGTAGGTGAAGAGTATAAAATTTCTTGTTTTCAAAAGAATATATAATTTCCTTAAAGAAGTTAAAAAATGTATATTAATCTAAATAACTCATAAACCATCAAATAAAAAAATAATAAATAAAAGAAACGTATAGATTGCGGAGATACACTCTCCATGATTAAGAACGCACAAAAACCAAACACGTTTCAGTTGCCTCTTTTTGTCATTTCCTTATGAAATATTAACTACCGTTAGCACTTTTTGACTGGTTTTAGTTTTTCATTCTTAAAGATGTCGTTGGTGCCGGTGCCCCTTTGGGTATCATCTAGAATTTATGTCATTCCTATTTTACTCTTTGTATTTTTCCTTTCAGACCCTTCTACTTACCTAACAAAAATAACCCAATATTTGGAAGGGCAATTAATTTACAATATGACCCACAACTTCACGGGTCATTTTTGCCAATTTTGTTAGCAAAACTCTGTACTTTGAATTATCTGGATAAAATAAGGCAATCTCTGTATATTTGTTCACTAGTTTGCACATTTTTTGCAATTAACTCTGAATTTTTTTACAGGAAGAAGCTTTTGAACTATTGCTTGGAGTTTGAAGGTGGGGTAGTCTTGAGGCTTGAAATTAAACAAAAAATTCTATAAAAAGTAAATGAAAAGCAATTTAAATGTAACGCTACACCTTAGAACATGAGAGGTCGTGTTCAATTTATAATATTGAGTTCAGATCTTAACGGCGGAGTAACAAAAAAAAACACATCTAATTTTTAAGAACTCATGTTAAACTGTTTTAGATTGTTGAGAATTCATGTTAAACGTACATACCAGTTTAGCACAAAAAGATGAGAAACAAATCCCTTTCACTTTAACATCTTTGTCTCAAGTAATATAAAGTGAAAAAGGCGCAGGAGAGTGTTCCATGTGATTCTGGTAACTCATTTAATCAAATGAGAGTGATGCCAAACGGGGACCATTCTAAATGACATCTTAATCAAATAAATTATTATGGATAAAAGATAGAAAAAACGAGAATGAGTTATTGTATTGAAATACTAAAGAACCTCAACCTCAACATTTTTTCATGTTGCATAAACATGAGAGAATTTTATTAAATCTGAACCGTCTATTATAAAAATAAACCAATCCTAATTCTCTCTAGCAAAAATAAAAAAAAGAAGTAAAAAATTGTATTTTCTCCTCAGTATTTATGTCAAGATGATTTTATCCGTTGTACTTAGCCTTACTAGTTTTCAAGTGTATTTTTCAGTATACAATAGCCAACTCATGTACTTGCTCCTTAACCACAAATTTCATTTTCTTGTCACCAGCACTCCCCAAAAAGAGCATTTGCCTAGCCCTATTATTGCTTATTCGTTTTTTTAATCGTAAATTCAGACGTCTCAAGATAATTTATTTTTGACAAATTTATTGCAATCAGTTTTCTATCATTCCCTAAAGACCAGGGAGACGGACCCACGTTTCTAATCAGTTCAAAGAGATGAATTGGTTTGTTGTAATTTCGTTTACTAGAAAAGACACAACCTTACTATGATTTTGGTTACTAGTGCTGTTAAGGTGATTCTAATTCTACATCCACCGGAAAGAAATTGATGATTGATTTATAAGTGTGTGAAAATTTATCTCACAGACTAGTTTTTCAAGATTGTGAAGAGAAATATATCACCTAAAACTGGTATCAAGATAAGTAAGTCAACAACTCTCTAATTTAATCTAGGTGAAGCGGGTTAATGATTATTCGACTAATCACTGATATATGACGTGAAAATTATTGATGAGGTAAGTCAACAAATCTCCAACCTAATAATCTGAGTAAAAAGAAGTCAATGGTCCTCGTCGACTCAAGACTGGATGTGTAACGGTAAAAATTAGACTAAAATATAAAATAGAACCCTGCACTTTGATTAAAATATAAACTATATTCATATTTTTTTCCTTCATATTTTTATACCCCTATACTTTGATCAAACTGTAAAATATATGACGTTTTTTAGTTAAATCTAACAAAAAAATCAATTTCATCTGTTTCCTCTATTATTTCCCTAAATTATTTTTCTCCATTTACCTATACTATTTTCCCTTCATTTTTAAATTCTCATTTTCACTTGCAACGAATTTTCTTTTCATGAATTTTCATGCTGCAAAATGGGTTTGCCTTTCTTTTCATGAGTTCGCTTTTTCTTTTCATGAATTCCATCATATGTCCTGCATAGAAACAAAAAAGATCCTGCTTCATCTTTCATTCTTGTTCTTCCAACAACTTTCTCTGACCGTAAAAAGAGGGCACAAAAACTACTGTAAAAAGGCTATCAACAACCATTTTTTTTCTCGAAAAAATCTATAGATGCTATTATAAAGTTCTGTAAAATTCTGTTTCAAAATTCATCAGCACATAAATTCTGCTATGAAATGCAGGAGGAGTTATATGCTGCAGCTTTATACATTACACACTAGGAAAGACAGATTTTTATAATGAAATTGGTCGTCTTCATTAAATATACAAACTCTCTGGTAAATCAGCGTTTGAGAAAACCCAATTAACCTCATTCTAATACTTAATAGTATTAAAGAACAAAGTTCACCAAACCCACAAAACTGGAGTTGTTGATAGTGATTCTACTGAAAACAAAAAAACCTAAAATTACATGATAAAAATCAGAGATAACACCAATTCCATGTGATGGTGGACTATTCACCCTTGTTCCCCTTCTTCGTTCTTCCCCATCTTACTGTACATTTCTTCTGTTGTCTCTCTTGCTTTCAACTCTTTCTGACCATCCACTATGAAACTTTCCATAATCACCTGTATTCATTAATTAATTATCTAATTATACACACAGAAATTACATTCAGACTTTCAGTAATAGGACCTTAAAAAATTCAGATATGGGTTGCCTCTTGTTCTGATGAATAAAATTCTGCTATGAAATACAGAAACCCGGAAGATTGAACTATATATATCAAAGTGCGTAAATAGAAACCTAGAAGAACGATCCATATGTACCAATTATCGACGAACCCGGTGTGTAAAACTAATAAACCCAGAAGATCAAGTCATGAAAACCCAAAATTGAAAGAAAAAATGAATGATCGACATAGAGACATGTAATCATCAAAATACAATATATACCGTAAAGAATAATCAATAAATTAGGGATATCGAAACCCTAACACTCCATTCCCTCTGTCGCGTTGAGTACGTTATTGAAATCCAAAAAAAATTATTGAAGTCTATAACATATCAGTTAAAATTCAAAATACATTAACTCAACATTTAAACACATTTATTGAACATAAGAACATCAATACGGGAAAAACTGCTCCGACATTAAAATTTTCCCCATTCTAAACACTCATCGGCCCACAGGTGGTCAAAGTAAACGGTCTCCATATATTCAAGGACCTTCTTTACAAATCCCCATTGGAGAACCTTGCCACGTGTAGGGCTTAGATATCTACAGTGACAACTAAGTAATAATTATAGATCAACTATATATTAAAAAATATGAATCATTTTTAAAATATGTACTAGATTAATCAGATGATATATATTAATCCAAATCCAAATATACATTTATGAGGCAAAATTAACTATTCATTTAAATATGCATGTTCGTCTTCATTCAGATTTGGTAATACAAACGTCTCTCTCCTGCTCGCATACCATATATGCATGGCTCTGCTTCTCTCAAACTAAGCGACAATGGTGTCATGGGACCCGCACCGATTATTTTCCTTCTGCCACGTGTTGCTTCTTCACATTTCCTCTATAAATGCAGGGGGGAGCATAACATAGCGGTCGATCACTGAGAGTATTCAAAGTCTGTTTGGTTCCAGAAATTTTCTCGGCCTCTTTCCCCTGATTTTCTCTTTGAATTTTCTGAGGGAAAATGTTCATCGAGAGCTTTAAGGTTGAGTCTCCTAACGTTAAGTATGCTGAAAATGAGATTCACTCTGTGTATAACTATGAGACCACAGAGCTTGTCCATGAAACCAGGAGTGGTTCTTACCAGTGGATTGTGAAGCCCAAGACTGTGAAATACGAGTTCAAGACTGAAACCCATGTCCCCAAGCTAGGGTTCGTTCTCGAATTCCTCCATTTTCATCAACAATCACTTTTGATTTTCGTATTTTCATTCTATTTCGTGAATTGATTTTGATTTTGGGTATGTTTTTAGGGTAATGCTTGTTGGATGGGGCGGAAACAATGGCTCAACTCTTACCGGCGGTGTCATTGCCAATCGAGAGTTAGTTTTCTTTCAGATTCTAGCCAAATCTTGCCATATTATGAACAATGCCTCTTTAGTTTCATCCACCTGTTTATTTATTTTTTTTGGAAATTTACAAAGTATAACTTCTGCGTAAAGTTTCGAGCATCTGCATGTAATTAAGGAGGAGGATGAGCCTGAGAGTGCTTTGTTTGAAAGAACTTTCATGCATTCACAAGTACTTATCTAAATTCACATGACTTGATTTTTGAAGTACCATTTTAGTATTAAAAACACTTTTAAGAAAAACATATCCAAGTCTTTCTTAAAGCGATTCCGAATACAAATAAAATATGCTTGACAACGTATGCAAGTGATTCATGCAAAGACATATCGTGGAATATTTTTTAATTAAAATAGTCTTGTTCAAAATATATAAGTGTTCTAGCCATAAACACTCCAAGTTTGGGTTTCTTTAACGAGAATATTAAAATGGTTGTCGTTCTTAAGAAAAACTCTCTAAAAATTATGGTAGAGACGAAGTGGATTATTCTCTATGTACTCTTCGTTTTATGGAAGTAAAACTTTGCAGTTCACTTGCTATTCGATGTTTTTGCTTATTTACTTCATACGGACTATCTCTATGTACTCTTCGTTTTATGGAAGTAAAACTTTGCAGTTCACTTGCTATTCGATGTTTTTGCTTATTTACTTCATACGGGCTAACGGTGTCATTTCTGTAAGTTCTTTCATTATGTGAATCAGTGATGTGACGAAGGAATTTAATGACATTTAGGACCAATTTGACAAACGTGAAATTTTAGTCACCAAAATGACAGTAAATTATGCCTACTGTTTTTTTTTGTTGGAGTTATTTATTTTGGAGACATAAATTGGGATATATTGTCAGGGGAATTTCTTGGGCAACTAAGGATAAAGTGCAGCAAGCCAATTACTTTGGCTCCTTGACTCAAGCATCATCTATACGAGTTGGGTCTTTTAATGGGGAAGAAATTTATGCTCCATTCAAGAGCCTCCTACCTATGGTATTTCTTCTTTCTTCAGAACACACTAAACTTGTTTAATTTTATTCCGATTTAGATTAACCTGATTTAATTGAACTTTACTATTCAGGTTAACCCAGATGACATTGTGTTTGGAGGATGGGACATCAGTGACATGAATTTAGCTGATGCCATGGCCAGGGCCAAGGTCTTTGACATTGATCTGCAGAAGCAACTAAGACCCTACATGGAATCCATGGTCCCACTTCCTGGAATCTACGACCCAGATTTCATCGCTGCCAATCAAGGCTCACGGGCCAACAATGTGATTAAAGGCACCAAGAAAGAACAAGTAGAACAAATTCTGAAAAATATTAGGTACCCCTGCTTAATTTTCATTAGTTTTACATATTTTAATTACGAAACAGCAAAGATTTATGAAAAAGAAGTTTTAGTTTGATATTAGTATGTACTTTATCTGCAAATAGGGAATTTAAGGAGAAAAACAAGGTAGATAAGGTGGTTGTGCTATGGACTGCAAACACGGAGAGGTACAGCAATGTGGTTGTGGGGCTAAATGATACAATGGAGAATCTCTTGTCTTCCTTGGACAAGAATGAGTCTGAGATATCTCCTTCAACCTTGTTTGCAATAGCTTGTGTTCTTGAAAATGTTCCTTTCATCAATGGAAGCCCACAGAATACCTTTGTTCCAGGTAGTCTTGGCACTACTACACTTGGGTTGGGTTGGATCATCTGTTTCCTCTCTGAATTTGTTGTTCATGTATCTGAATTGTGAATTTCTCTATTTTATTATATAGGGCTGATTGATTTGGCATTTAAGAGGAATAGTTTGATTGGTGGGGATGACTTCAAGAGTGGTCAGACCAAAATGAAATCTGTGCTTGTAGACTTCCTTGTTGGGGCTGGTATCAAGGTAAAGCATTTTGTTCGTTATTTGGTTTGGTTGTTTGACTCAAGAAAAAGTTTTTTCAGACATGTATTTTGATATCTACTGTTTCTGAAAACTTCTAACATAGACTTTTCACAATATTAAAATAAAATCAAAAACTGATAACAAAAATGTTTTCGGATAAAATAACCTCAGACGCTGATAACAATCATGTTTTCGGATAAAAAAACTTAATATTTTTCAGAATAGTATATGCTAAAACAAAATCTGTGTAAATGAACTCAACATGGCAGCCAACATCCATTGTGAGCTACAATCATTTGGGAAACAACGACGGAGTGAATCTCTCAGCCCCACAAACGTTCCGATCCAAAGAGATCTCCAAGAGCAACGTTGTTGATGACATGGTCTCTAGCAACGGCATCCTCTATGAGCCCGGCGAGCACCCCGACCATGTTGTCGTCATCAAGGTACTTCCTTTGCACCAATATATTTTAAAAGATGAAGAAAAAGGGAAAAAACAAAGTTGTTCTTCTATGGGCCGTTTGGTAGGGTAGAGCTTACTTAGGATCGCAATCCTCTTGTAATTGAACTATCACTATTACTAATCCTTTACAGGTAATCTTAATTTACCTCATGATGAGACAATTAAATTACCTTCAAACTTATCTTACATAGTTTCACCACAAACTTATACCCATACTAAATTTAACAATTCTAAATTAATACTCATGATTCTATAGATTTGTTATAAATTTATACCTATACTATATATAACATATCAATGATGTTTTTCCATTAATTTAATTGTCATTAATTGAATTACTAGATTTCACATATCAAACGACCCCTTAATCTCATATTCTGCTTGTGTTTTGGTAACAAATTGTATGGCACACACAAATTGTAGTATGTGCCATACGTGGGGGATAGCAAGAGGGCAATGGATGAATACACATCAGAGTTATTCATGGGTGGTAAAAACACAATTGTAATGCATAATACATGTGAGGACTCACTCTTGGCTGCTCCAATTATCTTGGATTTGGTTCTACTTGCCGAGCTTAGCACCCGGATTCAGTTCAAAGCCGACGGAGAGGTCTGTTTAACAAACAATATCACTTTGGAAAGTCTTGAAATTTTTGTGGTTTGAGAAGAAGATTAGATTGTGAGATTCAATCATGGTTTTGCAGGGCAAGTTTCATTCTTTCCATCCTGTGGCTACCATTCTAAGTTACCTTACAAAAGCTCCTCTTGTAAGGAAAATACTAATTAATTTCTGTTTGATGGGTTTGTTTTTTAGTTTAAATTGCGGGTTTGATTCAATTTATTTATCATTTTTTTTTGTGGTTGGAAAAAAACAGGTTCCACCTGGGACACCAGTGGTGAATGCTCTGTCAAAGCAGAGGGCAATGTTGGAGAACATATTAAGGGCTTGTGTTGGATTGGCTCCTGAGAGCAACATGATTTTGGAATACAAATAAGAACAATGACAAGGATTAAAGAATGGGAAAGTGGCAAAAGTTAGATTTTATCTTCATGAGATGTAGTCTTCTAGGTTTTATGAGTGAATTTGCTGAAGGTGGTGTTTCTAAGGGAAGAAAAGCTTGTTTTGTAATGGGAAAATCATATAAGAATGTAAATGCTGCTATTATTGTAAGGTATTTGGTATATGCTATGCTTATTTGCCATTAACTGTTTCTAATCTTCAACTGCTTGAGAAGTTTATTGCTTGGTCTTTGTCTTTATGAGGGTGTTCAGAGAAAATAAAGAGGAGAAAAATTTAAGGATAGATGCTTGAGAAGAGAGAAAATGAAATAAGGACCACTGATTTTCTTTTTAAAACAGAATTTGACATTGTTTTATAGGGGAACAGATTAAGATAAAGTTATTGATAGAGTTTCCCTGGGAACACACAATCCATCCTCAAAACATCAGCCCAAATAGAGAAGAAAACTACTTGTATTGGTCAAGTTCGCCGAGGAAAACAGGGAGCAACACAGTCCTAAGCAAAGGTGTTCGTGAGCCTGGCCTCTCCCAATTCAGCAATTATCTAAAACCATAACTGCCTAGTCAGCACCCATTTTCTCTCTCCTCTAACCAATTGATTTCTGCCCCTTTCCAACTCATCCCTCTAATTACATTTTAGTCTTTCTTTTTCTTCCTCACATAAGTAAATTTGACTAAGGGCCTAACACTTATCTCTTTAATGTGTAAGTATCCTGTCCGAATGTTACTGTAAAGTTTAACATAAAAGTTAAGTTTAAAATATAATTTACACCCTTACACATTTAACTTTGTGTCCATATCCCTACACTTCTTAAATGACCATGTAAGTCCTTGTACTTATTTAATTGAACCATTTTCATCCTTGCCGCACGCTTTCCGTTAAACACAAAGGGAGAGTGGATATTATATTGAAAATAAGAGAAAAATTGAAAGAAAAAGGGGAAGGGGAAGCACAGCTCGAAGACAGGGACGTTGATGGCGGTCTGTAAGGAAAATAAATACAACCCAGAGGGAAATATTCCAATCTGGGAAAACAGAAATTGATGAAAGAAAAAACAATATAAGAAAATAGATAGACGAACTCACGGGATTAGGGACGGAACATTGGGATTGTTTGGAGAGAGAAGAGAAAGGGTTATTTATGATGGAAGAAGACCAAAAACAGAGATAAAGAGCTACAACGACAAAGATGCACATAATTACGTTATTGCTAAGAGAGTTTTTTGTGTATTCCTTATCGATTTCTGTTCTGGTATTTGGCGTAATATTTTGAGAAATGTTTAAATGCTGTAGTTTTGGTAGTTGGAGATATAGAGAGAGAATCTAAATCGCATCCCTGTCTTTGAGCTGAGCTTCCCCCTCCCCTTCCTCTTACAGAAAGTTGAAAGTGTAAAATTGTATTTCAGCCAAAAGTTAATTATAATTTACCACTATTTTAGTTTCCTTCCACAACACTCTTGCTGCAATCCGTTTTTACGTCTTTAAAGTAAATTATCAATAAATAAACAAATTGGGGATGTAGCTCAGATGGTAGAGCGCTCGCTTAGCATGCGAGAGGTACGGGGATCGATACCCCGCATCTCCATTTTTTTCCATTACCTTTGAACACTTTCCCTTAATTCTCAATTCAGCCCCTACCATATACTTTTTATCTTCCAATTAGGCCTAAACCAATGAGATATGTTTTGAGAGAACTATATTGATAGCCTAAATGAGTGCTCTGTGTAACAAAATGATTGTGGAATTTTTTAATTGTAAAAAGAAAAAAGGGTATAGATATGTCGCTTTCATAAAATTAAGTTAAAATTGGTTTAAATTAAATTGAAGTAGATAAATGATCATTTTCTATTTAATTTGATTTTAAATTTTTATGATTTGTCAACCATGACATTATCACATGTTTCTACACGATTTTTTTAGTTATTTTTTCAAAAAAAAACAAAGAAATGAAAGAATCAAATAAGTACAAAAATCAATGCAAAATCAATTTAATCAATCAAATTTAGATCCACAAGTAAACCTACAATAAATGAAAAAGAAGAAAATGAATAGACAAATATAGAGGAAACAGACGCAAACCATTTGGAAGCAACGTTTACCACAAGAATAACCTTCCCCTTGTAAATGCTTAGGTCCACATCCTTGCCTCTGCTGTCCTACACCACCCCAACCAAAATACATAATTTCTTATATATTTGTCAAATCTCACAAAAATTAAAGGGAAAAAAACTCCCGTAATTGCGAATTCATGGAAGGATTTCTCAGTCACTGATTAGGAATCACCCATAATTTTTTCTTCTGCTCAAGATGTTTTTTTTTTGTTTCCGTCTCTTTCTCACTAGACGTTAAGAAGCTGAAAAACACACTTAGTTGAGGGTATTTTAGGTATTAAAATTATCAAAAAACAATAAAAAGGTCATTAATTATCTTCTAACTTTTTTAGGTCATATACTAACTCACAACTCGTAAAGTGACTTATTTACTAAGATTTTTGTTATAAAATTGTCGGTCGGCCTAGTAGTTAATGATAAATAAAAATCCTAATAAATGCTCTATTTTTATAGCTGTAAGTTAATAAATGACCTAAAAAAATAAGAGTAGATAAATAACCTTTTTATAATGGGGTGATTTGAAGATTTTTAATTTGTCTAAAATATCATTATCTTATCCATTATCTAATTATTTTTTATTATTTTTTAAAATGACATATATTAAGCTGTTACAAACCCCACATTTTTAGTGATTTTTAGGTAAGTTTTATAAGTTTAATTATAATTATTTTCAAACTATTGATTTTATATGCCCATGGTAAACTAAACTAATTTTATTGTTAAATATCCCCATAATTTTAGAACCTAGTGCAGTAATTGAGAATTTATTAAGATAACAATATATTATTAAGATAATAATATATTAACATCCAGATGCAATATATTAACACTATTTGTGATTAGCGTTGCCAAATTTTATGTAATGATACATTAATCATTCCTAAAATCATTGGATGATTGAAAGAGTTACCATATTTTTAATAAATAAATAGATAAATCTGATAAAACACATTGATAGGATATTTTAGACAAATCATAAAAATTTAAATTCAAACTAAATAGAAAATGTCATACTACTACATTTTTTTAGGCCGAATGTTAATTTGCTATCATGAAAGTGGCATATTATTTATCTGATGATAAATGGGGAAGTCATTTATCTTTAGATTCTCAGTAAGTTACAAATTGTAAGCCCCATCTAGAGGAAGATGGAAGAAAGAGTGAGAAGAGAGAAAGAGCTTTGGCCAAGCAAACAACGTTTTTTAGACATTAGTAAGTTGTAATTAAAGAGAAGGTTTTAGAATTCAAATCCTTGTTATGGTACATAATCATGTATTCTCCTAGTTTAAGCAATGTTCTAAACCTTTGTCTATCAAATGTGCCTCCTGGGATTCAATTTTAGAACTGTGAAAAACCGAAGGTTTGCAAGAGCACAAAATATTGGTAAACATTAGGTTCTCTTTGCAGCAGCCACAATCGTGTGAAAAGTTGAGATGTTTCAATGCACAGTTGTTTTCCAAGACACAACGACGTATAAAAGACAGTTTGATCCCTAAAAACTAATGAGGTATGTGGCTAATAGGATCAAGATTGTAGCTCACTATGGTATGAATAAGTTAAACTGGGGAATGCAAGGAGCTTTGTTTCAAGGCATGTTTACCATATCATTCAAGGTTTTCCACCCAACTCAACAGTATCGAGAAAGTTGATCACATCGTCCAATAGAATATTAAAGAATGCTCATTTAGAGAAATAGTCTATTTTTAAAAAATAAGTAACTAAAAAAAGTTATATTTATAAGAATGACCGATTTTTTAACTGTAAAATTTTTTTTGATAAAACTGAAATTTTTTTTATGTACATGTGTGCTTTGGTATATAAAAATATGTCATGTTATATATTTATATATCATAATATATTTTGATATACAATCAATATACCGTAATATATTTTATATACCATTCGTGGTATACTATGATATATTTATATAACATAGTATATTTTTATATATCATCAACATATTATAGTATATATTTAATATATTTTTATATATCATCCCTGATAGTCATACATTATATCAGTATCATACACCTTCCTACACCCAAACTTGTCTCCTCCTCCTTCTTCTTCACCTCTCACTCGCTAGATTCTCTTAATTCTTCACTTTGATTTCTGAAATCAAACAAGAAATCAAGCCAGAAAATATACGAGGACGAGAAAATCAGAATACGAGGGTGAGAAAACCAGAAAGATAGCACCCAAAACCATATCTCCAAAAATCAAAACGGAGCACCTAAAAACGCAGACGGCGAGAGCACGAGGGCAAAAAAATCAAGCGACAACCGACGAACAAGAAGACAGATGAAGATTTAATTGATATTAATTCAATTTAGAGAAAAATTTATTTGTGATATTAATTCAATTTTTCTCAAATTTTCTCCCAATTTTTATGCCTAGTTTTTCTTTTACATATTCTTTAATATTTTTTTTCAATTATGTACTTGGCTCTAAATTACCTATTAAAAATTAATAGTTAAGATACATTTTTAAAAAATTAGTATGTGATATTTTTTTATAAAATTAATTTAGTCGTGTAAATTTATAGATCACAGTTAAAATATGACTTTTAAAATTAATATTTGATATTTTTGTAGATATTTTATTTATTTAATTATCTATTTAAAAATCATCTTTCAAATATTTCATAAATTTAGGAGTAGTTATAAGAATTATTGATAATTGCATATTTTAAAATTAATTTCAAATATTTGATTTATTGATATTATTCCCCAAATTAAAAAAAAATTGAATAGAAACATGAGATAAGAGTATTGTAGACAAATAAAAAAAGTTTACAGCTAAATTAACTAAAAAGATCATTTACTTATTTTAATTTTTTTTAGGTCAATTTCTAACTTACTACTATGAAAATGGCTTATCTATGCCATATTCTCATTAAAGAATGGATATTCGACCCTAAGAACATCAGGTACACCAATAAATTCTTAATACTGTTGGATAGAACCCCAATAAATTCTAGATGGGACCCAATAAAATCATTTTTTGAGAATACCCAACGTGTTTGATAAACGCAGGAGCGATGAAATTGAAAGATTGACCTATATAGTGTGAGTTCTGCAAATATGAGTGATGCAACATAAAGAAATGTACGACAACTGATCTATATAGCGCAAGCGAAAAACTATTCGCTCGAACTATTTTAAATATTGTCACACTCATAATAAGATAGTGCAGGAACCAATTTGATATGCTATACTTAAAAAACCACAGCTAGTTTGATGAAGGGTGAAACAAATTAAATATGCACCAACAAGATTTCAACATATGCTAACAAAATAAAATATTGCCGTCGTATATACAACTTTTCTCATGCAAGGTCAGGAAATATAGTTTGTGTTCATGTGAGTATGTATATATATATATATATGTATGTATGCATGTACACATATATTTGTTTTGAATAAATGTTCAATGTGAATACATGGATAAATGTATCGTGTGAGAGTGATTGTTCAACGAAATTTAACTATATATATCGACTTGTATTGTTGTACTTAATCAATTGAGGTAAGCGGGATAGACTACCTTTAGATTCCATAAAACCTAAGAAACAAATTCACATCAAAATCTTTGGAGCTTTCATGTTCAAGATTTAATTGCATATTTTTTTAGTGCCGAATTGAATTGAACTAGACTTAAGTACTGGAATCTGATTAATTATATCAATTCAGTTACCAACATCAAGCTATTTTTTCACATTTATAAAAATAAATCCATGCTACGAGGCATTGAAATTATTTCAAAAATAACAATAATTTGTTTATACTTATAATAGTCTTTGTCTATTCAATCACATTCTCTCAAACGAACAAAAAATATCATATATTATCATTATATAAATTAATAATATATACGATCTCACTTTAAACATAATAGATAGATATATGAAAAGATAAAGTTCATAATATAAAGTATTTAAATTAATTTATATAACCTAAATTGTCATAGGTGGTATAAGATTACTCTATAAAATAAGATATATTAAAAAATATGATTTGATTTAATAAGGACTTGCACCCTCAGGTTGAAGCAGCAATATATTAATTAGCAAGAATCTTTGAATTCCATGGAGATTGATGCAGATTATTCAACTAACATCACTTATATATTAACTAACTATCATATTTGTATTATTAATAATTAGGCACAAGTTTCATAAAAATGATTAATTATTTTTTGAAGTCAAATGCAATTAAAAAATAAAAAACAGAATTCGAGTAACATAAAAAAAAAAACAAAACGCTTCCAACTATGCTAAAATCCAAGTCCCCAACCAATTAGGATGGACTTTTTTTAAAACTAGGATGGACTTTCAAAGATTAATGAAAAATAAAGAGAATTGTAAAATGTCCGGTTTTAAGGGAATAGTTAAGTAATCAGATGGTTAAAAATTGACAAAACTTATCGAATAAGGGTTGTGCTGATGTCAATAAATTAGTAGATCACATAGAATTATCGATTGTTTCATGTGAGAATTCTACAATTTCGTTCATACTTGCAAAAAAAAAAATCTATAGTGGCCATTCACTTCTTAACTCTCTCTAAAACATGTTTTTTCTGTCTTTTCTGTTAATAATAATAGAAGTAAAAATCATATATTCAGATATGAGTTGTTTACAATACATATTACTTGTTAAAAAAGTTAAGTGAAAAAGTTACTCGAAAAGTATGACTATCTCTGTTTGGTATGTAAGAAACTTGGGTAAAATTATTGAAAAAGTATGATAAAGTTACGGAAAGTGTAATAAAAGTATTGAGTTTCTATTGATTCTAATGCACACAATAAAATTATTTTACGCACTAATTAATAAACTATTTTATCTATCAATAAAATTAAATCAACTATTTTTCTCTTACTACGACAAAAACTAAAATAATTATTTTACTTACACCGTATAAATAAATTCAATGAAAAACAATTTAAAATTACGTAACAAAATTGTGTACAGATCCTCCTATTGGCAATTGTTAAAAAATCTTAATAATTCATGTCGTATGTGATTAAATTTTCTCTGATATAACAAGTTAATCATCATATAGTTTTTCTCTTTTATATATAAAAAATAAATATGATATAAATAACCGGCATTCATATTAACACATTAAAATATTTAATAATACATAAAAAATCCCACTACATGTACTTTTCTTCAGTAGATATATATACCTAGAGGAGAAAATCGGCCCAGCCTGGCTTGACAATGCTTGGCTCGGGCGGTTCATGGGCCGCTGGAATTTAAGGTGGCCCGGAATGAAAGGTTGTACCGGCCCGTGAGTTCACTGGCCGGGCCCGATTAAATAACCGGACCGCCCCGTTTTCTCTCCCTTTAATGTGATTTAATTCTAAAAAATGTAGATAGGGAGAATTGAACCTTAATGGAAAATAGATGAAGTGTAAGGATTACCACTAAATTATATGGAAGTCATGTTTCTTTCTTATAATTATTTTATTTTATTACTTTAAAATCTCAATAGAAAAACTTGTAATAATAAGTAAAATTGTTATTTTATTTATTAAATTCATAAGCTAGTGATATTCATGTTTACGTAAAATCTAAAAATATAATAATTAATTAATAATTAATTTATAATTCATGTTCATTAACATGACAAAAAATATTATGAATATTAATTAAACTAATATTTTTTAAATTTTTCTTGAATCCTATTTTTCATTGAATAAAACATTCATTTAAATGAAAAAAATTATTTTTTTATTTAATTAAGTATGTTTGTATCAAAAGTATATTATATGAAACTTCGATAAAATGTGTTAATATATTTTAAATAATATATTAATAAATGTTGTCTTGGTCCATTGGTAAATAGTGTGATTTATAAGGGAGATATCAAGGTTCAAACTTCATTACACACATAATTGTTCAAATTTTTAGATAAAATAGTAGATTCACTAATCGGTCGGTTCATGCCCACCAGGCCTCACAGGCTGGCCCAAATCGGGTCGGTTCAGGCCCGCCGGCCTGGGCTGGGCTCTAGCATCCGGGATGGCCTCGCCTAGGCTATAGGCCTTGAAGACAAGGCTCATGATGGCCCGAGTCTAGCCTGCGGGCCTTAACGGACCTGGTTGCCACCTCTATATATACCATGATTATCAATATCCTTCCGCTCCCACTAGAACGTGTTAAATATTTTGGTTCTGGCACAATAACAAAACATAACATGGATGTAAATTTTTGTCATATTTCCGTTAAATATAATTTAAAGCTGAATATAAATGATTGAGAGAACCTCTGAATTCGTGGCTTCAACTCACGAGTTCGGTCCTCTATACAAAAAATGAGATGTGATAAACAAATCAGTTATAGTCTCCTTTATAAATTTAGTATTTTTTTTAAATATTGATTAAATATGAATAATATTTGTTTTAGGGAAGAAAATAGTTTTTAATTTAAGAAATATTTGATATTATTAACATGTATTCTAATCATTTAAATTTTATATTATGTATATATGAAAAGTTTATCTATCCTTAATTTAAACTAATATTTTATTTCATTCATTCTAATTAACTTGCACATCTTAATCTCGTAAAACGATCCCGAGACAAGTTGGCAGACGGGTCTTTCGGGACCTGGGTCGAATGGGATGAAAAAATCTTTAAAAAAAAATATCGGGACCGTTTCGGTTCCACCAGGACTAGAACGGGATCCGACGGGATTCTAGGATCGGGATACTTTTAAGAGGTTTTGATCTTAAAGAAAATAAATATAAAAATCAAGTAGGAATAATTGAAACAAATAATGATATTTTTATGCAGATTTGAAAAAGTAAAAATTTTAAAAAATATATATATATGTGTTGGTAAGATGATAAAATTATTTAATAAAGTGATAAAAAATATTATCAGATTAAATAATTTTATCATTATAAATAAAAATAATTAGGTAAAATTACTGAAAAATAAATTCATCAGCTAATTTAACAAGTTGAATACTATACCAAAAGCCCCTCAAAATCAGTTCACAAGACAAAAAATTTAGGAATCAACCTAAAGTGTGGTACCAATCATAATTAATTAGGTCCAGAATACTACGAGGAAAGAGAATGGCAATTGATGGGAGGTTTGGAAGTTTATGTGTATGTCAAAAAGTCCACTCACTAGATGCCAATTATATATCATTATCAAACACCTAAATAAACTCCCATTGAATCATTTTCAAATTTTAATAGGCGACCTCCATGACATATTGATTACTTTAACAATATTTACTTTCTCTACCATTTCCTCTCTTCTAAATCTCACCCAATAACAACAAAAACTTCATATAAAAATTCACCAAAATCGAATCTCATGTCAAATTGACACAAAACTCTACTATAACTAATTCAGCTAATAGTCTTCAGTAAATATAAAATTTGATAATTACAAGATTCATTAGGTTTGTGTACCATTTTAAAATAATGATCCCAAATTTTGTTGTGTAGTTATGACTGTGGGGCGTTAAATTTTTGAAAAAAAAATATTTTCCCAATATTGTCCCTCTTTTTTCGTCTCTTTCATTTTTTAAACCTAAATTATTTTCTCTCTTTCTCTCTTCTCTATACACTCTGGCCTCCTTCCCTCCCTCACCGCTCTCTAAAAGTTATTGCAGGTTATAAAAAAGACATTATTACACATAATATTTTAAAAATTATTGCATGTAACAATGTTGGAAAAAACCCCAAATGGTTTATGTTTCCACCGGCCATTTTATTTTATGTGGGGATCACATGCCTTTCTTTTGTTAAAAATTATAAGAGGATAATTTAGTTATTTTTTTATCTCGAATTTGTAATCCTTATAATTTTTCATGTATATGTATTTACAATTTCTTGATACGTTAAAAAATGACACATTGGCCGTCTTGTTTGAATGAATGCGTTGACTTCATTGCTGCTATGAACATAACACGGTCGTGCTTTCTCTACATTTATCATCCAATGAGTCTTTTATGCATACTAGCTATACTAGTTATATATTATTAGATGAAATTATTTATGTGCATTGAATTAGCAACTCAATTTCTAGTTTAAATTAACATATTTCTATGCTATGGTATGATAGCTCAGTGACGCATCAGTTAGTTGAGATAGGTCACTGATAGTTTGACAATTAGAAAACTATTAAAACCATCTTAGATGAGTTCTCAATCTTATATATAGCAATTTTTATTAGTTTTTAACCTATTTTCAGTTAATAAGTAGGAGTGTAAAGAGTCTTGTGTACTCTCAATATATATAGCAATACATAACCCCATATCTCAGTAATTTAAATACTAAGATCTTTCTTTTATCTCTATTGAGATCATCCTTCTAATTTCTATCTTTGTTAACTGATTTATGGTATCAGACTCACACGACTAATGTCAATGGCTAGTTCTAGAAATGTTCTTCTAAATGAAAACAATGGTTTAAGTATTTCTCTGTAAGCTTGAACAATGTATTTAACATCCCTAAGTCGTTCTCTATCAATCAAATTGGACAAGAACAATTTTAATGATATGGAAATCACAAGTAACTCTATCTATCGTTGGATATTAACTCGATGATATTGTCTTTGAAAATTCAAGAAAACCAAACAAGAAGTTGGCTAATGGAAGTGAGAATCCAGAATACAAAATCTAGATGAGGAAATATCAATTATAGCTTAGTTAGTTGGAGCTTCTATGACGGACGGAATCTTGGCCATGGTTGCTTAAGATAAATCCTCTACTGAAGTGTACAAGAACTTAAACACAAAGTTTTGCAAGCCAGTCAAAAGCAATAATTATAGAGTTAAGAGACTCACTACAAATTGCACCAAAAGGTAACGATTCAATTTCACATTATTGTGAGAAGATGATAAGAATTATTGATGCTTTAGGAGCAACTGATCAATCTATTAGTGACCAGTACTTAATGATGTATGTGATGAATGGTTAGGGATCAGAATTTGATCAAGTTGTAATCAATATAACTTCAAGAGTTGATCATATTTTAATAAAAGAAATGAAGTCTTTACTTCTACGCCATGAAAGCAGAATTGAGAAATAACTAGCTTTAAATGAACCTACTTTGAAAATGAGTGGTAACTTTATGTCAAATACTGGTTATATTCTCCTCTCACCAAGGATTGAGAGGAATATATGAATGGAAGAAGAGGAGGAAGATCAGGTCGAGGAGGAAAGGTTTTATGTCAAGTTTGTGGGAAACATAGCCACTCTGCAAAGATTATTTATTACTATAGATATGAAAAGGACAACACGATCCTTCACATAGTAAAAAATTTTAGCAGCTTTCAAGGGCAATCTAGTGGATTCTCTGGTAATTCTTCTATCTACATGTAGACAGTGCTGCTGCATGCAAACCTTATAATTTTTTATCTAAGAAATCTAAATCATGCTCATGAATACAATGGACCTGAAAAGCTAGCAGGAGATAATGGTAAGTGCTTACTGATATCTCATATAGGTTCTGTCTTTTTACCTTCAAAATTATTCCCTCGAGTACCAAACCAAGACTACCAAACTCACATTTACCAGAAGGATAGCTGAGTTGCAGATTGTTTCGCGTCCATGATCCTAATATAGTTACTTTTACTTGGTGGTGGAATGCTCTGAATTTTTGTTCTTCATTTATTTTTCATGATGTTTGTAACAAATTTTCTTTTAAGTTCTGTTGATTTGTTTCTTTATATTTTCTTTTGTTTACTCTTTTATTTTATTTTAATAATGTTGTGTTGTGTTAAATGATGATGATGATGTTATGGAGGTGTCAATCTGACTGAGATGTCTTAATGCACTTACTGATTCCTATAACCAACAATCTTGTATAAAAACTTTGCTTAATTCAATCTTGCATCAATATAATAACAAACTCAATTCACCAAAGATTGTTGATAAGATTTGCCAACTAACTTTTTTTAATCAGACAAGCGATTAGTGTCTTGGTCTCATCAATTTTTTTTTTACTTCATCTACACAATACAAGTATTATACATGTAGGCATCATTAAAGCAAGTACTAATTAAGTGGAGGATGACATTATTTGCTTCATCATAATAAGCAATTCTTGATTCATTTTTTTAAATCATAGTTTCAGTCTCCATCCAACCTTCAAGTTAAGCAGCAGCCACCTTCTGGCTCTTCCTTGACTCCGTCGAGGTGGTGGACGTCGACTTTTCTATTCCCTCATCTTGCTTCATCTGCTCCTCTCTGCATTCTAAGCTACAAAATGCTGTATCTCCCCTGTAACATTAACGAACTCAATATGAATATATTCCCTAGAAAATATTAAAGAGCGAAATTCTGTTATTTCAATATTTATAACATAATTATTGTTTTAGAAAATTTCAATATATTCATTAAAATTATATAATCATATATTATCATTATTATGATTTGACAGTGTATAAAAGTGATACGTAAATAAATAAAAAAAATGTGTATGTAATAACACACAATGTATTATAATATCAATTGATGTTCATTTATTTATTTGTTTTCTTCTGTGATTGAGAGTTATAATATAATTTATGATTACAAAATTAAATAAAACTCATAATTGTCACAACAAATATAAGTTTTTGACAAAATTAAATATCTCGAAAGTACGTAAAATTTTGTCCATGTTAGATGGAAGAGTATCGTACCGGTACATGTAGATGTCACGGCCAGGTGGCAAACGGCGGTTGCAGAGGCCGCACGAGTGCAGAAACTGAGCAGTGTCGGTAAGATCACGGTCGGAATAAGATATAAGGTTTCTGTGTCTGAGTCCGGGTCCAGGTCCGGTTTTGGGTCTGGGTGGAACCAAAACAGAGTAATTTATCACGTTGTGGGTTACTACGTGCTCATCAGGTGGAGCAGCGTCTGCATCAAGATCAACGTCCAGATGAACATCATTATCAGACAGTTCTTGATCTTCCACGCGGCTCAGATCCATTGTAATCACCCCCGACATACTCGCCGTTCTCCTTATCTGATGACGTGGACGCTTCCCTAACATCATCTTTCTTCTTCTTCCTCTTTCTTTTCTTCTGTTTACTTTACTGTGTTTGTAGAGAAAGAGAGAGAAGTAGAGAGTGTTGAAGTTTGGTTGGACTATGAAGTATCAAGGAAAGTGGGGAAATAATATAAAAATAAGAATAGTTAGTGATGGGAGTGAATCTTGGCCGTTGGTTCCCCCACATCACTTATAACAATTTCACGAAAAATACATATTTGATAGTCTGTATGTATTTATTGAATTAAATAATATAATCATTTATTTATATTTTAATCTAAGAAAAAAAATCAAGTATTGTGAATGAAGAAATTAACAAATATTGACAGAATACGCTAATTGTGAATTTAAAACGTTAGGGGACATATCAAACTATGCATAATGACGTGTTGAAGTATGAAATAAAAAAAGAAAATAAAGTAAAAATATTATGTATGTTGACATCTCCTTTTAGAAATGATTTTATTAATTTATAATTTACTCATTTTGAATTATTTTACTTGCTTTCCACTTTGTTGTCAAATTTAGTTGGTATCTTTTTCTGATAGGACTTCCCTCCCAAAGTTAATCATTCTTTAATGCTTAAATTAATTAAGATTAGTTTTTGACAAAAAATAATTACCGTCCCTATAAGTCAAAATTATATCATTTAAACATTTACTTGCTTAATTTCAATTTAATTATACCCACTTGTATTTGAAACATCAAATTTGTTTTGGTTCACCTTTGCTGTAAGACTTTTGAGAGTGTTTTTGTTTAAAAGCGTTTTTATAAATTCAAGACATCATTTTAACTAATTGTATTCATTGTGCATCTTTTACTCAGTTGAAAGTACTTCATGTACATCAAAACACATCGACTATAGAAAACTAAGTCAAAGAAAAGCATGTTATATAAGCATGGATTATCATAGTTTTTTTTAATGCATATGAACGTTTTAAGAGAAGTGTTCTCAAATTCACCTAAAATAAAAAATTTCTTATTATTTACTTTTATTATTTACTTATTTCTCCCCTGAGAGTCTAAATTTTTATCTTTGACTGGTATGATACAACAACTCAAAATATGAATTGTTTACATACTTTTTTTTATTTGATCCATCGACGGACCATTTATGCTGTCTATCGTTGCTCAACAATAAAATACAATCCATTTTCTCGTTGTTTAGTCTCATATAAAGAAAGAATATATCAATGTCTTAGTCTCATGGCCGATTGGTCACGGTTCTTCTCTGAATAGAAGGTCTTCGACCAAAACATAAAAATATTATTAGTAATTGAGAGGGAAAAAAACATAGATTTATTTTGTGTGAGATAAAGTAAATGATTTTCAAAATTAAATTATTAGAAAATGTGATTTTCAAAAAATTATTGAACTTTTTTCTTCCTTTTTACTTTTTTTTTTTAAATCATTATTCTAATAAATAAGGGTCGTTCACTTATTAAATATGGACAATTGCGATTAGGAGTGTTCAACGGTCGGTCTGGTCCGATTTTTGGAGGAAAATGAGACCAGACCGAAAATTACGGTCCTCCTATATGGTGGACCGAACCGACCAAAACACTGTAAAATATCCGAACCGATCAGACCGAACTTCAACGGTCGGCTCAGATGGATTTTACGGTCTAAGTACGCGTTTTATACACGTGATGAATACAAATAATTTTTAGATTAAAAGTTTAATACACGATTAATACATTGAACGTATTATACGCGTGATAAATACGTCTTATTTCAAGACATACTTTAATAGCACACACATGTGAGTGCTTACTTCATCATGAGGAGGTAGATGTAGTACTTTTATAACCCACTTCCACATTAACTCTCTATTTCATTTCCGATGTGGGAATGAGGAAAAACCATTTTTTATTTAAAAAAATATTTTATATATATTATACGGTCGATCTGGTAGGTCCGGTCCAGAATTGGTTGAAATTTTGGACAACCGAAAGTTCGGTACTCTCTAAAAGGATGATCGAACCGATCAAATATGAGAAAAAAATCATTCAGACCGATCAATTTCGATCCAGTCTGTATCAAATTATACAGTTTGAATGATTTTTGAACACTCCTAATTACAATTGAACCAACACCGAGAGCAGATTTCAACTTAAACTTTTAAAAAGTTTTAATAAGACAGGCACGAAGATGTAGCATCGTCACCCAAAGGGCCCACCAACATATTGATGAAAGCCTAATGTAACGTGGCAGTGGAAAGTAACTGATGTAGACTGTAGTAGTATACTCAATGAGTCACTCTACCACTAAGGCGGCAGCTCCTCCATGAGTGCAAAAATGTTATCCTCACTATTATTATATTTACTCTCATACTAGGGACGCACTGATACTAGGAATGCACATGGTCGGTTTCATCTGTTTTTTAACATAAAAATTAAATCGAATTGAAATTTAGATCTTAAAACTGTGAGATCCAATAACGTTTTCAGATAGTAAATTCTCTCTTTTTTTTCTTTTTTCTTACCGTGTTTTATTGTTCTAGAAACCTATTTTCATTTAGGCATAAGAAGGTTGTGCCTAGTTTAAGGAACAGCTTCCGTTATGTTCATTAAATAGCAGCAAAAAAAAAAGACTGAAATTAAACTTGAGACTTCCTAATTTGAGTAGATGTAACTACCAGTTAACCGGCATGCTAATTGACATTGTAACATGTTCATATTGACGTTAAAACTCGAACCCATTGTCCTTAAGATGGGAAGATAGTGTAAAGCGCGCGAGCTAAATCAGCGCAACAGCGAGCAAATGGAAACATACGCGGCTATAGGAAGAAAAGCAAAGGAGACAGAGAGGGTAATGATGGATGAATAAAAAGAACAAATCAGTCTTTGTTGCAATGAGTCCCAATTCAAATTATGTGCGGAAATCTAGAAGTGTTTGCACTTTTGAAAGTGTTTCAGTGTTTGCACTCATCAGCCGCACCATCGGGGGAGCCAACAGAGAAAGAGGGGCCTCAGCACCAACTATTGTTTTCATTACCTCACTCACCACTTCAGACGATCAAAATCTGATTTTAACCAAACTTTCTCATGCCATGGACTTTGTTAGTCAATCAGCAAACCATTTTGGACTTGGATCCCCTCTTGGTGAGCCTTCGTCTGCTAGACACAGACACCGGAGGTCTGTAATTTTTTTTCATGTGATGTTTTTTTCTACTTTTCAAGTCTCATATGGACAGTTGAGATCTTAGCGTAACGGCCCAGATAGACATAACTACGACAAAACCTGTGTCACTGATCCCAATCTATTGATAGATAGAAAAGTCATTTGTTCTTAGCCATATCAGGTAATGGATCACCCGCAAACCATCAGATTGTTTCGTTTTTATATGAAATGCACACTAATAACAATAATATTCATATATATGGTATAATTTGGCAGCATAGAGCCTCAACTCTTAACAAGTAAAACGACAATGATATGACAGAAAGCCGTGAAAAGTGCAAGAATATGAAGTTAGCGGACGAAAAAAGTTGTACAGCAAGTTATTTGGTTCCAGTAGACATCAAGAACTCACCTTCGCATACAACTTCACCACCTACATAAGCCTTCCCTTCCATCTTTGCTATTCCGAATTGCTTTTGCAACTTAATAAGTTTCATTCTCATAACCAAAGTGTCTCCTGCAATCACAGGTTTCCTGAACCTTACTTTGTCGATTCCCGCAAAGAAGAAATTCTCACGAGATCCTCCCACTTCAGGTTGTAGCATCACCAAGCCTCCTACCTGTGCCATGGCCTACAAACCCCAATAATTTTATTTATTATTTACTAGATGTAACACTAGCCTAAAGAAAACAAAGGTGAGAGAAAAAGAAAGAAATAAAGAAAGAAAGAAGGGTTCTCTTTTATTTACAAGTACTGCTATACAGTAAAGCAATTTATGCCAGACTTATCAAGAATCACAGATAGGGTATGAAGTTCGAAAGTAATGAAAAAAATTTACTCTGAAAACAGACCAAAAATAGGGTAAGTACACTAATGATCCTTGTGCTTTCTATTGTTTCTAAGTGGTCCCTCTGCAACCATAAATGTTCTTATATGGTCCCTCTGTTATCTCCCATTAACTTTTCCATCCATTCTGCTTATGTAGGTGCCACATATTTGTCACATAGGTGCTGACTAAGCGAATCATATATTCTTAACCATGGTTTCCTAATCAACTAACTATTCCTATCTTCATGTGAAAAGTTAGTGTTCGTTAATTTTGACCCGAGTTAAGAAAGTCGTGGTTAGGAATACATCATTTGCTTAGTCAGCACCTATGTCCCAAATATGTGGTGTCCACGTAAACACCATGTAAGCAGAACAGAAAAGTTGATGTAAGTTAACCGAGACTATGAAGAAATATTTCTGAAAGTAGAGTGACCATTGAGAAACCATAGGAAAAGTACAGGGACCATTTGTGTACTTTTCCCAAAACTATACTTTCCATGAGTTACCGAAGCACACGCTCATCCCAGCCCTAATATTAAGGACATGGTCATTCTCATGCCAACCCTAACATTATCGACATGAGAAAATCAGTGCTCCACAGATAAGTAACACAGAAAAAGAGGATAATACAGCATTCTAGACCTAAGATTTGGCCATTTCAGGGATGTGCTTCAGTATTCTCAACATTGCCTCTCCACAACTCTACCAATCACACATATTGTATATATGACCAAGATTAGTTGTTTATTGTGCAAATCCAGTTGATCCGTATGCAAGTTATTGGAAATATGCTCTATGGTCTACAACTAGAAATTCTAGATACCGGTCAGCGAATTGGCTTGTCCGACTTCAAAGGAAAAGCAAACAGAAAAACGAAAAGGAACAGACGTTATGTTCTATATAATAAATAGATCTCCTTTTAACAATTATTTCTTGAAGAGAGATTTCAATTTCTAGTTCCACATCCACTTACTGAGGCAAAAGAATTACACCTATGACACCCCTTAAACTTCTTCATTCGAAAAATTTAGCAGAAACAAATATGTAGTGAACCATTTCATTTAAGGCACCAACAAAAACAATGCCTTAATCCCACTTAATTTAAGTGACTTAGTCATTGATGTTATGACATGTCAAACCAGGTGGGATGACTTAACTCCGCCTCCTCAACACCTCACTAACTAATCTAAACACCAGTTAAATTATCAGTAGTCCCAAGAGCTTCGCTTATTGTGATAAGGCAAATTAGTCATTTGAATTACTTCTTAACACTTTCCTTCACGGGATTTTACTCGTCGTCATGCTCTTATACCATGTTCAATTGTCATAATCCCAAAAGCCTATCAATGATTCAGTTTATACGATGTTTTTGCTCCGGATAGTTCAATTGTTAATAGCTAAATTAGGATACAAATACAAAGCTTATGAAATTACCTCAACCATGAGAACACCAGGCATAATAGGCCTCTCAGGGAAGTGCCCAGGAAAGAAGTTATCATTTATAGTGACATTCTTTATAGCAACAGCTGAAACCCCAGGATTGAATTCGATCACTCTATCCACTAATAGAAATGGAAACCTAAACCACAAATCAAAATCAACATCAGAGAATCTGAATAAAAAAATAAGCAGAAATCCAATGTCAATCATAACATTTGTCAACCTGTGGGGAAGGATTTCGCGAATCTTATTTATATCCATTACGGTAGGAAATGCTGGGTACTCTGCAAAAAGAAAAAAAAACTCAATCAGCTAAAACGGCTATTGATTGTAATAGCGGAGAGAAATAGTGGAAAATTAAGGAAAACCGTACGATTTTCAATGGGAATGTCTTGGGTGGTTGTCTTAGCTCCATTAAGGGAGCAGCACACAACAGGACCGGACTTGGGTTTTGATTCTAGAGAGAGAGAACGAGATCTAGAGAGAGAAAGAGAGGCTGGAGGCTGCAGTAGCCTTCTGGGTTGTTCCAAAGGCTGCGCATTGATGAAGGAAATCAGAGAATGAGCGGTGGCAGCCATTTTTAGACACGTACAGAGAGAGGGAGGGAGGGGGAGGAATTCCAAGTGAGCACTGGGAGGGAATGACTGCGAGTGTGGGATGGTTGATGCGAATGCGAGGGAGGGAGCGGAGAGTTCGAAGCGGGAACTATATGTATCTTTGTTATTGCAGTCCATATACTCAAACACGTCATTTGAAAAAGTGTTTATTGTAAAATAACTTGAAATAATAATTATCAGTAGAATAGTTAACTTTTAAAATAGTAAATTAAATTTATAACTTTATTTACCGTAATATCCGTAATATAAATTATAGTAAATATATATTAATAAATAACTAACATAAGGAATTTATGAACCGTGCAATGGATTTAACACATTTTCATAACGGAAATTTTAAAAAAATTACATACATAAATTTTTTTATATTGAATTTAAAAATTACCAATTATTTCAACTGGAACACAAGATTCAATCTGTCTTTGGCGTTCAATTCGTGAATCGGACTCTTTTAAGATTAACGCGATGCATTTCAATTAATGAACTTTTGACACTCCAATAGTTTTATATTTCGGGTCATCCTTCGAGAGTCCTATATATCTTGAAATGGCATCCTCCCCCTATCATGTCGAATAAATGTGAGCACAGACGGAGCTGTTTTTGGTAATCTTGAGTTTGCAGGTAGTGGAGATGATTTCGATATTCTAGAGGATTTGCTAATGATTGTTAAGCTATTCACATTGACGTATGTTTTGCTTTCTATGTTGAGTTGAATGATGCTATCCATATGATTGTTTATGTTTAAACTTTTTGGATGTAAACAGTTATGGTTGAAAAATGATTTTGTTTATGTGAGGGTCATTCTTCATTCTAAATCTTGAAAGACACTTGATGTTGGCATCCTACTTGAGATATATGTTTAAATTTAATCGATCAGATTAATTTTGTTGTCACTCACATTTATCGGGAGAATAACCGAGTTGCAGATTGTTTGAGTTAGGACCTCCTAAGTTAGGAGTGCTCCGAATTTTTGTTTTTCGATTATTTCCGATGATGTATGTAACGAGCCTTCTTTTAGGTTCTTTCAATCTGTTCTTTATGTTTTCTTTTGTTAAATCTTTTATTTTAGTTTAATAAAATATGGAGATGATGGGATGTCCTACTGATTTTACGATAAACGGAACTGAAATTCATCAATTTTACAATAAAATAAAACTGGATCATCAATTTTATAATCGAATAATCAACTATAATTTATTAATTTTACAATAGAACTAAATTGGATTGTCAATTTTATAATCGAATAATCACTTAGGCATCAATTCAGACTACCTCATAAGAAGAGTTTTAATAATACATATTGTACACTTCGTAAGAATCTTTTTCTTCATCAATATATATACTCATTGGGTACTCATATCTTAATGTGTATTCTTATTTAATTTAACACGAGCATAAGTAGAATATTATAATAAAAATTTAATATGAATATTTAATGAGTATACCCATACCCTCGCCAATCCACCCATTACCATCTCAAATCTTATCTAAAAAGATTATTAAAAAACAGCCAAATATCTTGGAATTTCTCAATAATGAAATTTTTTCAAAATTTTAGAATCAGAATGGCAAGGTAGTAAATACTGAAAAAGTTGGTGGTTGGTTAAAAATAAACCTATTTTACTATGGTTACCATTTAAAAACAGAAAAATTCTGCTGATACCCCTTAAGTTTCATTAAATCAAACTTATGAATAATAATTGCTTATTTATAATAAGATGACCAATATAAGTAATGACAAAAATGTAGATTTTACCCATGAATTTTTTTCGTATATATTTATTAATTTTTCAACCAAACCATTATATTATGATACGTCGTGTAGATTTTCATCAAATATTATTCATACAATTGAACCAATACTGCTCTAAGAGTATTAATGTGGTATAGAATTTACAATAATAAAATAATAATTCTTATAAGAAAAATACTCATGATTTTCAGCTCAATAATCAATATTATAGTACTATGGGAAAATATGATATCTGGAAAATAAAAATTACTTTGTGTGGTAACAATTGAGATTGTTATAATTTAATAGTGATAATTATTTTATTTATTTTGATTGAATGTTTAAAGAAATATTATATATATGATTGTCAATTTTTAATTTTACCCTTGGACCAAAATATATTTATTTGATAGTTGTTTTTTTATTTATGGAGGATAGTTTTGTAAAAAGAAGAAAGAAAAATCAGATATGCTCGATATGGAAATAACCCCTAATTTTGATTAGACTGATATGATTATCAATTTATAGTTTACCCTTCCCTTAGACTGATATAATGCTAGAATTAGAAACAATTTCATCTATCTAAACATATAATTTACTCGACAAGATGTGTTGACGTAGTTGAGTAACCTCCACACTCATATCTTAGAGGCCGTAGATTCGAGTCATATCCTCATCCGCTTAAAATTTACAATGTAAGTTTGACAAAAAAAACACATAATTTATCCTCTCCATATTTATATTGATTTTACAAAAATAAAAACTATATCCATATTGGATAAAAAGTTTAATGTATAATCAGAACCCCCACCCCTCTCCTCTCAAATATACAAGTATGGATGTTGAAGAAAGCCATTGAAGAGCTTTGAAGAAATTCTTGTGAACAATTTCTGATGAAGCTTCCAAAAATCTTTCTTTTTCTATTGATAACGAACCAGAAGCCAACCCTTCGAAGATTCCAAAACATCTTTTTTTCTATTGAACAAAAACTTATCTATGATTTTTAAATTTCTGAAAGATTTCACAGGAAAAATATTTTGGGGAAGAAGAAGATAGAGATAGCTTAGGTAATAAACTTATGAGATTTATCCGGTGTTCAGATACCTCCCAGATTTGGAGGGCTTCAAATACACTCAGATAGGGGGCATCTAAACATTGTAGGAATCTAAAAATCTCCTCCAAATAGATACCAAACAAGGGTATGAGATGCCCTCAGATTTCAGGAAAACTACCCAACTTTCCCTCGTACCAAACGTGCCCTTAAGGTATACCACAAATATTTGATATCTGATATCACCTCCCTAATCACCAAAGTAGTACTTAAAATTGGACAAGATAAAATGTTATCATGTGGTTCATACAAATATGGATATGAAATATATATTAACTATGTCTAGGATAATGTTATTTCAGTGTAGACATATAGCAATAAGCGTACCCAAGTTGATTTAAACATCATTTGTATAACCTATAACCATTTTCATCTAGAAGTAATAATTTGAAATCAACTTGAATTTATACACCAGTGATCTTCTTGATATCGACTAGAAAATCACAATTAACAATGAAGACTTCTAATGAAAGAGAGTACTAGAAACAAATATTTGATTTATAAAAACATAAGAAGATAAACCGAAACTCAAGAACTTACCATGCCATAGGATTTGTCTTTGTGCTTTAGAAACTTAGAAAATACTGTGAACTTGTCAAAATCATGAGGCTACCCTTTTAGACATCCTATAGATGGATGATTATACCTCACGTCAAAATTATGAATAATAATAATAATAATGTCCAAGAGAAAATATATTGGTTTATGTCAAAGCAACATCAAAACTATATATAATGAAAAACTAGTATTTGAGTATCAGTTTCAAGAATATAGAATATTTGTAGTGAATATTTTACCCTTTTAACAATACAAGATGAAAGTTAGTTCGCATGTGGGAGAGCCTTAATGAAACGCCTATATTCTACTACAACTTGTCTCTACTTCTCTAAGATAATAACGACTGTGCTACAATCGGAAATTACAAGAGCGAATCTTCATTTTCTCTGAAACTCTTGCATTCTTTAGAATGTATTAAAAAGTAATTCACCTTCCTCTAAGTCTCCAAATCCATCAAAACTAAATTCTTTAAGGTGTGATATAGACATTCAGGAACATGTGTAGGCCCCCACGCCTCCAACCTCTTAAAGAGGTCTCAATTTCACTATGAATAATGCTGATCACTTCAAGTTTAGGATCAGAATCTTCAATCTTTTTTGTAATGACATCAAAGATACAATACTCAAATTTTAGTTATAAGTGAGTCAACTTTGAAAATAATGGAGGATTGAACACAATCACACTCAAGCACGACACGACATACACATAAGTGAAAATAAAGTCAATTATACGAAATAATTCTAAAAACTAAAACCAATAAGAATCTCAGAGTTGTAAAATTATCCAATAATATCAGCTCTTATATGATAATATTCTAGATCCAGCTCTGTATCTTCCTTTAATCTGACATCTATAACTACTTCCCTAAGTCTTTGAAGTTTTTTTTGTGAAAATTTTCTTGGATTTACAGTTGTTCAAATGTAGTGTTCAAGGATTGGTGAATCTGTCTCTAACACTTCAGACTCACTAAAAATGAAGACTAGCTTGATCTGCTCTGAATCTTTATATATCAAAATCTTTAAGAACATGGCAGTAAGAGAGGAGCCTTGTAACAGAGTTTTCGTTCTTATATATTACTCTGTTTAAATGCAAAGTCTTGAAGTTGGGAAGCTCTGCAAATTCAGGAATATCAAGGTACAGTCAACAACTCAATTTCATAACTATTAAGGTTCCACAGTTAATAAGAGGGTAGGCAACTTTGAAAAGAGATTCTGATAGAGTGGTTAGTGTCCTCTAAATGATAGATCATCCATTGGTTCATAACTGGCGATGCATGGGTCTATCTCTTTAGAATTGTGCATAATCTTGCTTGTACACAAAAGTTTAGGTATGACAGTTTGGCTAGTATATTTAATTTTAGAAGAATTTTTTCTAGAGCGGGGATTGAATTTTAGGGATGAAAGATATTGTGTGTTTTCTAAAGATAACTCTCTAGTGGATAACTCACTATTTAAATATATCTCACCTTCATCATGTTTTAGAGAATCACCATTTAAGAATTCCTCCACTTGAGCCTTTTTTCAGAGAATCGTCATTTGAGAATTCCTCACATTCATCCTCTTTCGAATAATTTCCATTTTAAGATTATTCATCGTCTGATCCTTCTAGAGAATCTGTATCTGAGGATTTCTCATTTATTGGCTTCTTCTGGTAGAAAATCGTCTTCCGCTAGAAATGCTTCTTTTGGTCAAAATATTCTTCTCGCAAATATGCTTCTTTCGATAAAAATGTTTATTTCGGTAGAAGAAATAATTCTTTCTGTAGAAATGCTTCTTTCAATAGTAGAAATAATAGTGTCGGTAGAAATGGAGTATTACTATCTGAGTATTTCTCATCTTTCAATTTTTTTGGATGAACCTTTCTGTGATGATTCTTTATTTTAGGATTTATTTGGAGAATCCCTATCTGAAAATTGATCTTCAGGTGAAGTACTTGAGGATTCTTCACTTTTTAATCCTTCCAAAGAATCATTATTCAATGATTTATCACATCATGCTTTTTTCTCATAACCAAGATTAATAACAAGGACAAAAATCTAGACTAATATCCATCTTCTTGACAAAACACTAGTCCAAACCGTCTGTTTGGTAGGATTCAAAAATAATATATATTGAAGGACATGGTTTGGAAGATTTCTGGACCTATCAACGTCAACTTGTTCCTGATCTTGGCTTTCTAAGGCTATGGTTCTTGATGTTGGTTGCGATGACTCCAACATCTGAGGTGGGTGAACGTTCGGGACACACAATAGTCAAATGTTAGCAATTGTGAGGCATGCACAGTTACAGCTCCACATGAGGACACAAAAACTTGAGGATACAATGGAAGCACGGGAGAAAGAGAGAGAGAGAGATAGAGATAGAGAGAGATATATAACTTAGGAAATGAAGACATAATCGATAAATGTAGTAAACACTGCAGCAAAAGAGGAACCTTTTAACAGATTTGTCATTTTTATATACCACTCATTCTAAATGCAAAGTTTAAAGGTTGAGAAGCTGTACAGATTTAGGAACATTAAGGTAGAATTTGTGGCTCAATTTTAAAACTACCAAGGATTACATGTTAACAAGTCGTGATTGGTCATCAAATGGTAAATCGTCTATCAATTCATAACTATAAATGCATAGTTCTACCTCTTTGATATTGTGTATGATCGTGGCTTGTACGTAAAAATTCAAGTGTGAGCTATGACAAGTCTATCGAATCTCAAACGGAATTTTTTGAGAATTGGGACAAGTCTTTTTACAACCAGAACACAAAAGATGATGAAGCTAAATTTCAAGGAAGAAATATATTGAGGATTTTGTACAGATAAATCTCTATTGGATGAATCATTATTTGAGGATTCCTCACCTTCATCCTCTTCTAGAGAATCATCATTTGAGAATTCCTCCCCTTCATCATCTTTTACCGTCATTTCAGGATTCCTCACCTTATCCCTCTTATGGGGAATCATCATTTGAAGATTCATCATCGTCTGATCTTTATAATAGAAATGATTCTTAAGGTAAAAATGGAGTATTACTATCTGAGGATTTCCATCTTTAACTTTTAGGAGAATCTTTATTTGAGGATTCCTCATTTGGGGATTCATTCCTAGAAATATTATTTGAAAATTAATCTTCCATTGAGGTACTTGAGAATTCCTCACTTCCGAGTCCTTCCAAAGAATCATTATTTGGTTATTTCTCACATTTTACTTCTTTTTCATAACCAAGATCAAGAACAGGGACCGGAATCCACTTTGATCTCCATCTTCATGACAAAACACTAGTCTAAACCGTTTGTTTGGTAATAATGAAATATAATATATGTTGAATGATAAGTGTGGAAGGTTGTTGATCCTATCAATGCCAACTTCTTCCTGATCTTGGCTTTCTAAGGCTATAGTTCTTAAAGATGGATGTGATGACTTCGCCATCTGAGGTGGGTGAATGATGGAAGCACACAATGGTCAAATGTTAGCTATTGTGAGACATGCAGAGTTTTAACTCCACTTTTGGACACAAAAAACTTGTGGAGACAACGGAAGCACCATAGCACTGAGAAAATGAAGACAAAGTCGAATAATGGAGTGGAGGGAATCTTGATTCTTGAAGGTCTTTAAACTTTTTTGAAATTAGAAAATATAAGCTTCATGAGACATACCAGAACATTGTTTAATTAACCTTTGCACTTAGGATTACCCTCATGAATCTAAGCGTAAACTGACTCTCTATACTGCATACCCTCTATACATTAGCATAACCCAATTCGTTGGTTAATTTCTTTTGGTTTTAAAATTGGTTATTGGATAATTGGTTGAGTTTGTTTAAGAAGTGCATAATGGTCACTGTTGTGTTGCTTCATTTTTAGTTCATGTGTTGAAGTGACTGAAGATGAGTGAAACTAGCATTTTTATAGCTGGATATCAAAAGTACAGGTTTAATCTTTGAAGGGTAGGAATAAATATACTAAATACGAATACTTGATCAGCTCTGAATCTATGTACGTCAAGATCTTCAAGAACAGGGTAGCAAAGATGAGCCTTTTAATAGATTTGTTGTTTTTATAAGCCACTCATTTCAAATGCAAAGTCTAAAGGTTAGGAAGCTGTGCATATTTAAGATCATTAAGGTATAATTTGTGGCTCAATTTCAAAACTACCAAGGAGCGTAGGTTAATAAATGGTGATTGGTCGTCAAACGATAAATCGTCCATCAGTTCATAACTGGCAATGCATAGTTCTATCTCTTTCATATTGTTCATGATCGTGGCTTGTACCTAAAAATTTAAGTGTGACCGTTTGGCAAGTCTATTGAATCTCAAACGAAATTTTTTATAGTTGGGACTAATTTTTTTGCTACCAGAATACAAAAGACGATAGAGCTAAATTTCAAGGAAGAAAGATATTGAGGGTTTTGTAAAGATAAATCTCTACCGGATGAATCACTATTTGAGGATTCCTCACCTTCATCCTCTTTTGGAGAATCGTCATTTGAGAATTCCTCCCCTTTATCCTCTTCCAAAGAACCATTTTTTAAGGATTCCTCACCTTCATCATCTTCCGGGGAATTGCCTTTTGGAGATTCATCGTCGTTTGATCCTTTATGGAGAATCTGTATCATAGGATTCCTCATCATTGGCGTCTTCTGGTAGAAAAGCTTCTTTGGGTAGAAATTCTTCTTTCGCTAGAAATGCTTCTTCTAGTATACACGCCTCTTTTGGTAGAGATGTTTCTCCTGGTAGAAGAATGATTTTTCGATAGAAATGCTTATTTCTGTGGTAGAAATGATTCTTCCGATAGAAATGGAGTATTAATATCTAATGATTCCCATTTTTCACTTCTTCACATAGGTTGTCATCCAAATAATTTGATGTTGGAATCTTTGAGTGTCAGTAAGAAAGCATCTCATGTCTCTAGTCCCTCTTCTTTTGATTCATTTTCTTATTAAAGTTGGAGAGTTGAATCAGAAGAAATTTAGATTTAATTAAAATGTAATGAATTATTTGGTGGTTTATATTTCATTTATTTTCCTACTCTCCAAATCTATTGCCTTCACGACCCATGAAATTTTCTAAATATTAACGAAGGAAGAATGGTAAGAGGAAAACAAATTAAATGAATCAGTCATATTTGATAAATAAATCATCTCAAACAGTTTAAAAGATAGCCTACGGAGGTCATAAAGAGTAATTAGAAGAGGACTATAAAGTGGCAAAATATATTAAACATTTTGAAGTCTAACATAATTGGTCGGTGCCGGTAGCATTCATTCATTGACCAATGGGATAAGCAAGTGGTGCATCAACTAGGTCACATCCACCATGTTATTTGAAGATTCAAGTAAGATATAGACAATGGTAATAAAATAATTATAGAATAAAAAGTATTTTATCGCAAATACTATAGATAGATTAATTCAAAAATTTAGCAATTACTAAGTTGATTATTTCCTCGTCCAGAAAAAGTTGATTATCAAACTTTACTTTATATATTACTTTTAATAACATGTAGAAAACGTATTAGTGTAGTTACTTCAACTTACCAATTCTTTGTTCATTAATTTAATGATAAATGATTCATTAATCATTTGCGGATATAAATTTAGTTTAACTTCATAATAAATGTTAATGTACAATTAGTAACTTTTCTCTATCACCAATATATTAAGTAATTTTAACTAAACTAATCAAAGTTGGGTATGAGATTATTGTAGACACTTAGAGACAGTTTGGTATGAGGCAATGCTTAGTCAAATATCTAGAATTTCAACGCTACCTATGTTTGTTATACAAGTTGAACAAATTTTTGATTGCTCGGAATCTAAAGATACTCTCAAATGAGCGTATCTTGAAACTCTAAAAAAATGAGAGGTATCTGGATAAC
>QANY01009846.1:700137-858178 GCA_003255025.1 Datisca glomerata
GAGGAGGAGGCCCGAGGAGGAGGCCCGAGGAGGAGGAGGCCCGAGGAGGAGGAGGCCCGAGGAGGAGGCCCGAGGAGGAGGCCAGAGGAGGAGGAGGCCAGAGGAGGAGGAGGCCCGAGGAGGAGGAGGCCCGAGGAGGAGGAGGATGAGGAGGAGGCCCGAGGAAATATTCGATTGGGATGGACCAAAAGACCACTTCAATGGACAAGAAGATTGTGTCCATGCATTCAGACATTTTTCTTTGCAATTTCCCAAATTAAAATTTTGATGGACCATCTTATAACATCGAGGACAAATGATTACTCATTTTATCATCGATCTGTCATGATGATGGCTAGCAATGAGGAAGAGATGGAGACAGAGAAAGAAGAAGAGGAGAAGGAAGAAAAAGAGGGAGAGAAGGAAGAGAAAAAAGAAGATGAAGAAAAAGAAGATGAAGAAGATAAAGAAAAAGAAGGACAAGAAGAGAAGAAAGAAGAGAAAAAACAAACAGATAAAAGTAATCAGGATGAGGTATATGATTATGGGGTATTCTCCCCTAAGTTTGTTGAAGCCTTCACATATGGGAAGAATTTACAAGAAATAACTCAACAGAAAATGCCGGAATATCGAAGACAAATTGCAATTGACATATTTACACGTGGACAAGTAGTACTAAAATAATTTTTTATTTTTTATAATTTATATATGTATTCTTTATAACTTGGATATGTATTCTTTATAACTTGGATTTATATTCTTTATAACTTGGATTTATATTCTTTATAACTTGGATTTGTATTGTTGAATACTTAGTAGCTACACGATAACTTACGAGCATCGTGCAGACTTCTTGTAAACTACACGATGACTTCACGGGCATCGTGTGAGCTTTTTATAAGCTACACGATGACTTCATGGGCATTGTGTAAGATTCTTATAAGCTACACAATGACTGTGTGTGAAAATATTGCGCTGCTGACATGCAGCCAAAGCGTGCTTGCATGAAATTTGATCAAAATCAAATTCTCGGCACGTATAGTCTTAAGATACAAGTTTACCACCGCTTCCCTACCCCTACCCGAGAAACAAAATTTGTGGATGTCTAAAGGAAACAATGATAGTGATCGTGATGCAAGATACTTCTTTTTAAGCTCAGTCTCAACCCAATCTGTCATCTGTAAGGTGACTTGACATGCAGCCGTCCGTCGTTCATAAGACCACCATTGTAACACTCACAAATATGTTCTATAAGGAATGTAATGGGAAGTTTTCTAACATCTTTCAAAATCTCATTCAAACATTCTGCGATATTTGTAGTCATTATATTGTACAGCCTTCCATCAAAATGGGAACGTGCCTACCTCTCAACTCCCCCCACCGATATGTATTGTGAGATTTTCGGAAATGTAGATGTAAAATGAGTCATCAGCCAATCGAATTTGGATATAAAATATTCCTTTGCTGCTTTAAAAATTAATGCAATCGCATCTTCCTTTTTATAAATTGATTTGATATTTTGGCTCATATGGAAGATGTAATCTCCATGAAGCGCATTGGAAAATATAACATGTACAACATTTAGTATACTTGTATGTCTGTCGAATATAAACATGTATGTCTGTCGAATATAAACACCAATTCTTCTGGATCACCGATTTCACCGTGAAGTTTACAAAAGAGTCATTCTCATGAATAATTATTTTTTGAATCTGCAATTTCAAATACAATGAGATATACTTGGTTGTTTCCATCCTTTGTTGTTGCAACAAATAATACTCATTTGTATTTGGCTTTTAAGGTGGTTACATCAACATCAATGGAATACCATATACAGCTGAAAAAACCCACGAACAGAGGGTCCAAGAGTCATGAAAAATATTTAAAATGATCATGCTCATCGGGCTCTATGCATGTTGTTGTCCCTGAAAAGTATTTATATTGCTGAATTAAAATCAACAAAGTACATAGTGTATAAAATGTATACACGAGATTCATGTACCGATCGTGTATACTACACGACGTGTATATGATGTCCTTGTACACATCGTGTACGTTACACAATCTTTATATGATCAACGTGTAGTAATCGTGTAGACCTTATGATGGCAAAATAAAAAAAATAGCTGGATTTTTTTATTCTAACATGTGACAATATGCTGAGAGCATCCTATAGTTGTCTTCAGCTGACCCTCGAACTAATTCCAAAGTATATTCCTTAGCCCTCCATGTCTTATGGTAATTTATGTTGACACCGAAATCAAGCCGAACACTTCAATTATGTCTTTTGGCGTATATATACATCCAACACCTGTGTATTTGGACCTTATTGAATAACCAATCAATGAAAATGTAACCTGATGGTGTTCATGTCTCAATACTTCAAATGCGCATGCATGTGTATTAATGAACTTTGTAACTTTTAAGTATAAATAATTTTACAGTTTCACGGCCCATAACCTCTATTGGGATGCTTTCTTAATACATACAAGTACCAATAATGAGTGATAGATCCGAAACTCAAAATTTCTCCAGATGGTCATCATACGAGCAACCTTAAGCAACTCAGCTTTATCACTGTACAACTCATACATATTTATTATGTTTGATATAAGCTGATTCATATAAGCTCGTTGCTCACTGGACCCACTCTTTGATATTCTCTATGGATTTTGGGCTAGGTACCTAAGTTGGTAACTAGCAGACGGGGGAAAGCCTAACACAAATAATATTTCACCTTAATAAAAGCATAAGCCCCCTCCAAAAGTCGGGTCTGAGCTTCCTTATAGATCTATGGAAGTAATTAAAAAAAGAATCATCAAGTAAGTTAAGTGGATGCCTTAGTTTCATAACCTAATAAGTGGTCTCGGGTTCGGGACCAGTATTCAAGTCTAGAATTGTTGTATGGTCGTCTCCATTGATGGCTTCATCATGGTCATCTTCATGGATTGCATCATCATACGCCTATATTGAAATTTATTAGTTTATTATTAGATAATTAGTAAATAAAAAAGTTAATTGATAATGATCAATTAATTTATCAATTGCATCGATGAATCTTGATACAACTCAAACTTTAAGGAATATTGTAATTTTCGACAATTATGAATATATAAGGCGAATTTTCAAAAATTTAAAAATATATAGATATATTTATAAATATCAAAAATTACATTTTAAAAACATTAGCAATCTGATAGCAAATAGATCTGAGATAAGATACAATTGCTTGTTAATAAAACAAATAGGAGAAAAATGTTTTCCCTTCCTTACTAGTGGCCGCCAAAAATAATATTGAAGGAGAAATTTTTTTATTTTTCTTCTTCAATCGTTTTGAGAGCTCACACTCAAATTCCTCATAAAATTTTCGTGAGATATATTTCTGAAATTAACGGGTGGTTGTTGATGAATGAAACTCATAAATTGTTCTTGGAGTTCAAGTGTGTGATTCGGATCCCGAAACTTGAAGAACCCGAAGAACTCTCGAAAGAATTCCGCCAATTCAGAAATTCTCCGATACAAAGTATTGGTGAAAATTTTTTTCTAACCTTATCTTCTCGTTTAATGTCGTATATGCATAATCGCACGTTGTTTGGTTTTAAGTTATTTAATTTGATTTCATAAGTTAATTGAAATTTTTTTTGATATTCCACCCACGAACCGCTCGTGGTTCAAATTTATTTTTAATTAATTTTGAAATCAACCGGCCCCAACAGTTGTACCGTTTTCACACAATCTTCATCATGGATTACAAAATTTTGAACTTCAGACATATTTGTATATACATCAATGAAGGAAGTTAGTACAAGAAGAATACATAATGAAATGTAATATTACACCATGATCGTGTAGTGTATACGAGGCCTTCATGGGCATCGTGTAAACCTTATGTACTGTAATAGGTGCTACACGATGACTACACAGATGATCGTGTAGTGTACATGAGAACTAAATGGTCATCGAGTAGTGTACATGAAGACTACAGGATGATCATGTAGTTCCATAGTGTAGTGTACATGAGGACTGCACGAGCATCGTGTAGTGTACACGAGGAGTACACGATCATCTTGTGGTCATCCTGTGATAATTATGATGATCGTGTAGTCCTCGTGTAGTGTAATAGATGCTACACGATACTCTTGTAGTGCATCGTGAACTACTGGAGAAGTTCCTGATGTACTACACGATGATCGTGTAGTGTACACTAGGTCTACACGATCATCGTGTACACTGCGTGGTATATACGAGGGATACACGAGGATCGTGTACACTGCGTGAAGTGTACACGAGGGATACATGAGGCTCGTGTGGTACTCGTGTATTCCTCGTTTACACCGCACTATTATCTTGTAGTGATCATGTACACGAGGGATACACGAGGCTCGTGTAGTACTCGTGTAGTCCTCGTTTACACTGCACTATCATCTTGTAGTGATCCTGTACACAAGATGAACTTCAAATAACGTTTCAGAAAGAAAAAAAACAAATAAAATCATTTCCAAAAACTCATGAACAAATGAAAACTCATGAAAATTTAAGCTTTCTAGAAAGAAGAAAATAAAACTTATGCCTGTTCAAGAAAGAAGAAAACAATCCTTTGTTGTTGCAGGAAAAAAGAAGAAGACGAAGAAGAAGAAGAAAAAGAAGAAGAAGAAGAAGAAGACGAAGAAGAAGACGAAGACGAATAAGAAGAAGAAGATGAAGAAGAAGAAGAAGAAGAAGAAGACAAAGAAGAAGAAGAAGGATAATTGAGGTGGATGAGAGATTTTGAGTGTTTAGTGAAATAGATCATGAGATTTGATTAAACAGCTTGTAAGAAATACAATGAAGGAGATAAAAATGAAAGAGTGATGGAAATATAAGCCATGACTTAAAGTAAGTAAAAATTAAGAAAATAATATAATTTTACAAAATAATTTGTCATAGTAGTCTAGTTTAGCCAAAAAAAAAACCAACAAACTAGCCGAAGGGAAATCTACCATTTATCCGAACAATACATCCATACATGTACGAGTTAGACGAGGGAATTAATGGAAAGTGCATAATACGAAATATACGGATTGAAGAAAATGACTGAACCCAAGAAGAAAGGAATCAGAAGATCACAAATGCAGAGCCATAGCGCAGTTAGAAATTGATGGAAACCTCTAGCAGTTGTCTGTGGAGGAAGAACACTCGAATTAATTATGTACAAAACAAAGCTTCAAGAGCTCTGTCACCAGAAACTATGGAACGTACCCGAGTATTCGACGACCAAGCAAGGTCAAGATCACAACCCTACCTTCCATGCTACCGTCACTGTTAATGGCGTCGTCTTCCACAATCAATGCGTTTGTAAGTCCTCTAAGCAGGCTCAGAACGAAGCTGCTAAGCTCGCATTAGATCATTTCTCTCTCCCACCTCCACAATCGTCATTACCATCTCCGCCATCACCGCCGTTACCGTCACCGCAGCCGCAACCGCAACCGCAACCGCAAATATGCACTTCTTCGTTTCCACAACCTCGTATGCCCGGATCTTCTTTTCCCCATCCTTCGTTTCCTTCGTCGTCAGGTATTCATACCATTATCTTTATAACCAATTTCCTATTTTTCGCATTTATAGTCCTACTCCACCGTTTGTAGCTTATAATATTTGCCTCAAGGAATATTGGCTAGTATAAAAAAATTCTCCAGTTTTTCCAGATTGATTTATTTATCTGTGGAATTCGTTGATTGTTTTGTTTGATATTATAATAAGCAAATTGAATGGCAATGCTTTTTTGTTTGGTCAGTAAATGTACAAAAATTGAATGACAAGTATTCAAAGTAAGAAATCACTTTCTCTTCTGTATAGAATTGTCCAAGACTCTAAAACACCTTGTCAACATGGTTTTCAACCCCTTGAAAGATTCTTCAATCTCTGTCCTGCCAAGTACACTGAAATATGCATCACGATTCCACTTAATTAGCTGAATTGATATTCGTTTTTTCTCCGCACATTGCTGGAGAATCTCATTTTTTATCGGTCAAATATATATATATNATATATAAGGGACCATTGCTGGAGAATCTCTGATATTTGCATCAGTCAATTTTTTGGTAATCTGGTGAATGAGATGGCATAGGACCATAGGTCGATATATGAATCTGACTAAATCCCTCTAGTCATTACAATATAAGTTTTAATATTTATTTTTTTGAAGCAAGCTATAAATTTATTGGAATTATGAATGCTATATGATATTGTTTTAGGCTCAGAAATATGAGAGATCTGCTACCACCGTTAAGTTGAATGACTGCCTTTGGATCCGTCACATGTATTTCTTCTTCAACTAGTGTCAAATGATGTATAGCCTTTGGAATTAATGGTAACTCTGAACCTCACAGCTCCTGAACCATAAGAAGGCTATTCTTGGCTGAAAATGTGGGAGGAAAGAATCTTTTGAGGACTAGACTATGTTTGCTTGGAGAAGTAGTTACTATCTTGTTAGCCGTTACCTTACCATGTTGTTTAAACAGTCATCCTCTGACCCCAAAACTTCTAAAACTCATTTTTCTTTTGCCTTTTTGCCTTCTGCTAAGTAAACCATAAGTTGAAGTTTGGAGGACAAACACCCCCCTCCCGCGGGCGTATTTCCATGAGTACTTGGTATTATGCTGCTTCTACCTGTTGGTGGTGGTATAAGCATTTTCATGGAAGATTATATCTAAAAACGTTTTTTTTTCACTTGGAAGATGTTGATTGTGTCTTCCATTTTCCCTCGCGTTGAAGTATCGATTCAAACTTAAATTGTTTTTTCTCAGAACTAGGGAAATTTTACAATAAATTTTCTGAATAGCTGATGTTACTGAACTTGCAGGGAAAATTAGTCAGTTTGTCTCAATCCATAACAAATTTGATATTTGGAATTAAATAAATAAATTTTTGAATTGTATAGTTTTGGAGGAAAACTGTTAGTGTTCCTGAAATATTTGAATCCAGAAGCAAATGAATAACTCTACAAATATTATATGTTCAAAGATAAGGATGGTGTTGTGAGAAAATATGAGAGGGTGAAAAAAGAGGCATCGATCTTTTGATACACGAAGTCGATCACCCTCATGTTTCATTCACAGAGGTGTTTGGTACAGACCAAATTAAAAATATGCTCAAGGTTTAAGGAATAAATTGTCCGAAAATAAAGTTAAGGGACCAAAATGAAAGAGTCAAAATTCAAGGACAAAAAAAGTATAGCTTAACCTTATTTTATTATTCCTGAACCCAATTAGATTTATTTATTGCTCCTATCAAAATGATAAAGACTATGCTTTTTTAGTTTTATATGTGGGTGTTGACAAAATCGTGACATTTAGGTTATTGTCTGTACCAATTGAGTTATTGTTGAAGTATTCTACTCTACAAATTTTTAGATTAAAAAAATCAAGTTTTATTATCTTTACTTGCATTAAGTAGTACTTGAATTAGATTTCCTGTGGTTGTTGGAGTTAGTTATCCTCTAGACCTACCATTCTGTAGGTATCTAAATCCTTATACTGGTGCACCAAAAATGTATGAAATGTCATACACATAATTGTAGTCAGGAATTATTATGTTTGGTTATTGTGGTAGTGTTACTACTTGCAGGTATCCCCACTCCAAGCATCGATCAAGATGGCACATTTAATACCATACAGATCTTACAACCGAAGATAAAGGACAATGACCAACCTCCTATTGTTGATGGCACCGCCATGAGGCTTAAAGAAAATGATAAATTAGGTGAGAAAAATATATTGCTATGCCAATGTGACATGACAATGCTTTCATTTTTGATTATTTTTTTTATTCACAGAACTATCTCCATGCCTTTTCATAACCTGTCAACGATATGAAGTTAAGCTAAAACTTTTGCAGTGTTAGCATTCAACGTCGATTTTGGGATATGACCTTTTTCTTTATTTTGTGTAGCATATAACTCAGTTTTTGGGAAAACTTGTATTTTTGGTGCTTAACTTTTACTCCTTTTTTTCGGTGTATAGAGCCGCTACACCTGTACAAGAATCAACTACAAAACTATGCTCAGAAGAGAAATCTTAATGTGCCTGTATACTCCAGTGAGCGTGAGGGGCCTCCTCATGCTAGTCGCTTCAAGTCTAAGGTCACAATTGATGGAAATACCTTTGAGAGTCCGAAGTTCTACTGCACATTAAAAGATGCTGAACATGCAGCTGCAAAAGTAGCTTTGATGTCACTACCACAGTGTGAAGCTCAAGAGGCTAGTGTTTTTGTTATTGGAAGTTCGTGTCAATTCGTTGGGTTGTATTATGACATTAGGTATTCTAACAAATATCAACCACATCTCTCTCTCTATCTCTCAGTCTCAGTCTGGGGATGACTCTGGTCTTTACAAAAACCTTTTACAAGAATTGGCTCAGAAAGAAGGGTTTCGATTACCAGTTTATACAACATCACGATCGGGTGAAGCTCATGCGCCACTGTTTATTTCGACTGTGGAGGTCGAAGGAGAATCATTCACAGGACAAACATCAAAATCTAAGAAACAGGCAGAGATGAGTGCAGCAAAGAATGCTTATAATGTTTTGAAGGAGCGTAAGTATAGTTATTACTCATGGGATTAATCCATTTTGACTGTTTGAAGATTAACTTTAGTCTCTGGCTCTGCTGATCCTTCTTGCGTGGAATATTACAATTTATTGAGTACAAATTCTGAATAGCTAACCCTTATTTTTATTGCTATATTATTGCCATTACCATTTTGGTCTTCTTAGTTGGTAGAAGGCAAAAGGATATAGGAAAAAGGTGAACTGCAGGATATATCTTAAAAAATTCTTTTGTTTTATTTCAAAACCGTCTTACAGTAGTCAATTAAGAGGATTGTTTGAGATCAGGTTTTTGCACTTACATTCTAAATATGACCTGATTAGTTGTCTATTTGTTTCATTGTTTAGTTGTTCTGATTATTTCTTTTTTGTTTGTATTTTCATATTTTGGCATGTTAGTGTGCATATACCATTCACATAATTATCGTTACTTGGTCAGACAATTTTTGCTTTACTCCTCACTGGAAATTACGCATTATTGTCCAGGCAAGTCAAGTAGTTGCCCTTTGATAGTAACTCCTGCTTCTGGAGGACAGACAACTCCTGAGTTTTTATTGTCTCGCTTGCATTTAGACCCGACTAATGATCTGCAACAATATGTAAGACCTAAATCCCCTACAATGTCAGCTTCAAGCATAGCAGCTGGGATAGTTGAGGAGGAAAGAGGTAAACCCCTCCCAAAGCTCTATCATTTACGTGGTATTGTGTGTCATCATGCTATAAAACCATTGTCATGCTACTATCGTGCAGCTACAATTATCCCATTTGGTCTTGCTGTTCCTAATTGTGTAACAATTGTTATCTGTTACCACCTAAATAAGGAATCACTAATTGTAAAAGCACACTGGTTGGGATTGGATGGTTAAACTATTGGAAATAGAGTTACGTTTACTAGAAATAGCCATAGTTCTTGTGCTAACTCTTCTGCGAGGCTGACTCGAAGGTGTAACCTTTCCTCTGCCATTCTATCTCCTTTCCCATGCAATCAAACAAAGACTATAACGTTCTATCAATCATAATTAAGGTGATATGGGCAAGCTAGAAATTTATTATGGAAACTAATATAAATCTCAGTAATGTTTTTTCTGACTAGATTCATTGCATAAGTTCCGTGTCTGAGATAAGGTTGGCTGTGCTTATCTCACATATTTTGCCTGCATGGTAGATACACATCATATCAGTTGCCTTCGATGTTCTTTATGTGGATATAGAACATATTAATCTGAGCATTATTAATTGTTGCAGAGAATGCTAAATCTATCAGTCATCAGGCTACTTTATCTTCACGATCTGATACCATGCTAGCAAGAGACAGAAGCTCATCTTCGTTGGACACTGTATATGACAGCCCTTCCTGTTCAAATGGGCTTAAAAGTGACATGACTTCATCTCATGCACCGTCAATTGACTATACTAATCTGATTCTGAGTTCAATCTCCAAGTCGACAACTGAAAGTGGTACCTCCGCATCTAAGAGGATTTGCATTTGTCCTCGTGTGCCAAACATGAAATTTCCGGAGGGCAGCACCGTTTTTCCCATGAGTGATGACAAATGGGTTGCTTTCTCTCTTTTGAAGTCAGACGATAACCAAATCTAGACTCCAACCACATTCTCATCTATTGTTGTGTTTACTACTTTCCTTCCATCATTTTATAAACTGATATCTCACTTCAAGTTGTAGAGTCCAAATTGGTTAAAAGTCCCACCTTGCTGAGGGCTTTAATCACATATCTAGATGGTTAACTCATAACCTTACCGATATAGTTCAGTACATGGCATAAATTGATCATTTATGAACTCTTTGCATGCATGTTTATAAGTTGACCTCTCCTCATGTTGTAGATCTTCGAATGTAAGGGAATCTCATCTGCAGATAATATTAGCATGTAATTAGCTTAGTATATCTAAAGTAGGATGGTCGAAATTATTGAGGTCACACAGTATATACACTGTATTCACATAAAAATCCATAGCCAATTCCCGGGGCGTCTTCTAGTATTATTGTAGGATTGACTAGTTGTATTTCGGTGAGTGAAAATCTACTAACTTGGGAGAAATGCACGCAGAGATGGTTGTAAAACTTCAATTACTTGATTCTAAAATAACTATTGACATTTTCCACAAAGTCTAATTTGATCAATTATATGTTCAAGTAACATATTATAATTACTTAAATCTTTTAAATAATAGTTGATATTTTTTAGTTGCAAAAGCCAACTCTTAAAAAGAAGAAAGAGTTGCATTGTGAAGATTCTGATTTGCATCTCAGACTTTATAGATATTTATTGATATGGATGTATTTTTGTCATCGCAATCCAATAACCCTCTGCTTATTTTCTTCTCACTTCTGAGAGTATTGTGAAAACTAGCATAAGTGGGGAGGGAATAATGAAAAGTGTGTTCTATTAAATGTTAGGGTAAATTTTCTTGTAATTTGATTAAATTCCACAAACACTTCTTCTANGATCTTAGAGCTTCGAAGGAGCTGGGTGACAAATGTTTGGTAATTATATCAGCAATTTAAGATGTTAATGATACATATCTAACCTCTACAATCTTTGACAATAACTTTTCCTTAATGAAATGAAGATCTAACTCTATGTGTTTAGTTTGAGAGTGGAACACAAGGTTGGAGGCTAAGGAGAGTGCACTCTGGTTGTCAAACCAAATGATTGACGTTGAAGACAGTTTAAGTTTGAGTTCACAAAAGAGGGAAGTGAGCCACATATTCAACTTGTGCACTGGATCTTGCTACCACATGCTGTTTTCTTAAACTCCAAGTGATAAGATTTCATCACAAGTATGTGCAAAACCTCTTGTAGATTTTCTATCATCCATGGAGGACGCTCAATCTGCGTCTGAGTATCCCTCAAGTGTGAGACGAGAGGATGGAGTGAAGTGTAGGCCATGATGTGGGGTGCCCTTTAAGTACCTTAAGAGTCGTTTGCACACTTTCCAATGATCAGCGTTTGGATTAGATAGCTATTGGCTTAATTTATTGATTGTAAAGATTATATCTGGCCTAGTCATGGTAAGGAACTGCAAGGAGCCAATTAAGCTTTTGTAAAATGATGGATCAGAGAAAGGTGTGCTAGAAGTAGTAAGTTTATGAGCAGGGCACCTATGTATGGGGTTGCTTTTAGCTTCAACCATGCTTTCCTTGTAGAGAATATCCTTTAGGTAGTTAGTTTGAGTCAAGTAAAGTCCTAAAGAATCTCTATAGGCTTCAAAACCTAGGAAGTGTGATAGCAAACCCAGAGCTTTTACGGTAAATTGAGTGCCTAGTTTGGTGAGAAGTTGTTGGATTTGTGCTGGATTTCTCCATGTGATGAGTATATCATCCATACAAATAAGTACCATGAGTGTGTCACTGCCTGAAAATTTCAGGAAAAGAGAGGTTTATGATATAGAATGGTGAAATCCCCATATATTCAATGCTTCTTTCAATTTGACATACTAGGCCCTAGGACATGTTTGAGGCTATACATAACCTTGTTCAACTTGCACTCATGCTTGGGATTGGAAGAGTTGACGAATCCTTAAGGTTGATCCATGAACATTGTCTCATTGAGGTCTCCATGCAAAAATGCATTGTTTATATCAAAATGTTGTATGTTCCATCCCTTAGAAACTACTAGGATAAGCATAACTCTAAGTGTGTAGGGTTTAAGAACTATAGTGAATATCTCAAAATAGTTAACGCCAAGTTGTTGCAGGGAGCCTTTGGTCATTATTTTGCACTGTTCCAACTGAGTTATCTTTAACTCTGAATTTCCATATATTTTTTTACTACTGTCTGGTTTGGATCAGGAGGCACAATTTTCCATGTGTGATTATCTATAAGAGCTTTATATTTAGTTTTCATAGCAACTAGCCAATGTGGGTCAGTGAGAGCTTCTTGCATAGTTTGAGGTTCTAAGTTGTGCAACAGGGAGGTGGTGAATGTTTTGTGCTTCAAATATCATATCTTAGACCTGGTAAGCACCGGATGCATAAAACTAACAATAGTATTGTTAATGGGAGGTCGGGGTGATCAATATACACTAAAGAAGCTGGAGCTTGACATTGAACCTGAAGTGAACTATGAAATGAAGGAGGTGACACAAGTATATGTTGATTTATGTTGTGATTGTTTATGATAGTGCCTAGCAAGTCATTGATCTAAACTCAATTGACTATACTAATCTGATTCTGAGTTCAATCTCCAAGTCGACAACTGAAAATGGTACCTCCGCATCTAAGAGGATCTGCATTTGTCCTCGTGTGCCAAACATGAAATTTCCGGAGGGCAGCACCGTTTTTCCCATGAGTGATGACAAATGGGTTGCTTTCTCTCTTTTGAAGTCAGACGATAACCAAATCTAGACTCCAACCACATTCTCATCTATTGTTGTGTTTACTACTTTCCTTCCATCATTTTATAAACTGATATCTCACTTCAAGTTGTAGAGTCCAAATTGGTTAAAAGTCCCACCTTGCTGAGGGCTTTAATCACATATCTAGATGGTTAACTCATAACCTTACTGATATAGCTCAGTACATGGCATAAGTTGATCATTTATGAACTCTTTGCATGCATGTTTATAAGTTGACCTCTCCTCATGTTGTAGATCTTCGAATGCAAGGGAATCTCATCTGCAGATAATATTAGCATGTAATTAGCTTAGTATATCTAAAGTAGGATGGTCGAAATTATTGAGGTCATACAGTATATACGGTGTATTCACATAAAAATCCATAGCCAATTCTCGGGGCGTCTTCTAGTATTATTGTAGGATTGACTAGTTGTATTTCGGTGAGTGAACATGACAGTTTTATAAATTTTAATGTTTTAATGTTTGAGGTTCTAAGTTGTGAAAGAGTTCAACTAGTCATTATAGTCATTAACATCTTAAATTGCTGATATAATTACCAAACATTTGTCACCCAGCTCCTTCGAAGCTCTAAGATCCAAGTTCAAGGTACTGCCCCCACCCTTTCGCTTGAGGGGAACTGTTAAACCAACTGCACACTTATCCTTACTAGATGCTGCCAGCAAGACCAAGTTGACAATTACGTAGTATCTACATAGTGCCAACTCAAAGACGAAGAAGCAATTCTCCATTGGCCAAAGCATTGCTAATGTGTCTAACTATTTTCTAGCTAGCAAGAGCTCAATGGAGATTTCTCAACCAATTACAGAAAGGCCTTAGATTTGCCTTCATCACCACTCATGTGATCTCCTCTCTCTGCAAGGGAAAACTTCCATAACAACTTTGATTTATTCATTCTTTGGCAGCTGGTGACACAACTTTCTCATTAGCTCTCTCATTCTTATTCATGTATATATGAATTATCATTCTTTATGTAATTGTTGGAAGAAATAATAAATTGAATTCTCTCTTATCAAATTTATTAGTAATTGAAGTGAAAGTAATGTCGCAATGGAATTCATGGAACTGATTTTACAATAATTTAATTTTACTAAATGTGTTTCATTGTTTAGTCATCACACTTTTTATACAATTCTTTTTGACTTAACAATTATTGCAGTCCAAAACTTTGCTACACAAAACCCAAAAGTTTTTTGAAGTAATTTGTCGACCGTTAATTTATTTAATTCATTACAAATATAATTTAATACAACTTCATATGAAAATATTTTAAATTGCTTATTTCACATTAAAAAGTGAGAGACTAACAATTATATAGTGAACATAATCTACACTTAATCGATATGGTATTTCACGTTTATGTTAATATATAGAGAATTCATGAAAATATAAGAAACAAGTTAAAAAAAGAAAGAAAGAAAACACAGTGACTAAAAAAACCCATACTTCAATAGTTAAATGCTTTTGTTGGAAATTGATGGGACATCCTACACACTTTGCATTAAAGCTATTGATCACTCTCTCTCAAGTCTCAATATTTGGATATGTAAAACCACAAACCATTGGGATCTGATTCCTTCCGACTCGTACCATGATCACTACACTCAAACATGAAATAAAGAATCAAGGCTTTGCAAACTTGGATTTCCCAATGGTAGACTGGGACGTCAATTTATAATGAATATGCTAATTGAATCGGTAGTAATTGAGCTGAAAATAATTTACTTAATAAAATATAATTTATATATGTTTGATTATGTATGATAATCATAAAATAATAGATGATAATTTAAAATTATTATGTTTACTATATATAATTTCGTGGTAAATTTATGTAAAATAACTGTGGAGGTAATTCAGTTGCATCCTCAAGATTATTGTCTTATTAATTTTGCATTGCTTCTCTTTCTAAAGGTAATTCAATTGTCTCCGCAAGGGTTACCTGTAAAGTAAGATTATTCCCTCATTTAAGGATTACTCAAAGAAATGTGATCATTCATTTACAAGAGTATCGAAATCCTACATAAAGGCTACCAAACGCCCCCAAAAGAAAAATATTATATCTTACTTCCTTGATTAGCCAAATATGATTTTTTAGAAATGATAAAATGACTTAGATTCTTTCTTGGTAAATAAAAGAATGAGAATATCACTTAAGAAAATTCAGTCGTAAAAAATGCATACCCCGAGATAAACAATCATAATGAGTCATATCAGATTAACATTCCCTATAATTTCACCACTAGATACCTTAAAAGTTTTTTGATGCGTTTGTTATGAGGGTATTCATGCCCAAATACCAGGAATGTGCGAGAAAGTGAGAAATGTTTTTCTTTTGTATGAGAAATTGTGAAAGTTTTTCGATATTCATAATGTGAAGATATCCTCATTTGAAGGTATTTTGACACTCCCAGAACTGAAGGTTTTCTTGATGTCTGGCATTCTCAAGCATTTTTTCTTTCATTTTTACATTCTCTTGCACATTCTATCAAAACAAACAAATTAATTTTTCTTTCTCACCATTATATCATTTCATTCTCAATTTTTATCAAATAAAGTAATATTAATTTTTCAGGCATTTATTTTCCAACCATTATATTTTTAGTATTTTATTCTGAAATTATTTATTCTTTAATCTCATATCAAATTATCCCTGAGAGGATTTAGAACCCCTCTCGATAAGATGAAACTAAAAAGATTATGTTGACCTAATTTAAGTTGTTGACACAAATCACAAAGGCTCAGATCAGCTGAATAAAGAGTCTAACAAAAGTTGGATGCGACTTTATTTTTGCATATTTGAATGTCGATTTAGGTCATCGAAAACTAAGCATAACGGAATAGATCGGGCATGAGTCTTTCAGAACATGAGAGGACATGGTCCATGCTTCAATGAACCAAAAAATCCAAATAAATTGTACTTACATTTTATTTTAATCAACGTCTTTCATTATATTTAATTCGACAATATATTATGCTTTTTGCAAATGATAGAGAGACTATGCTGCAAACAAAAAACAGAGATCACATATGTCTTGAACTGAGCGGATGAATGTTCCTACACAAAAACAAACACAGAACTCAAGGATAAGATAACATCAGTGAGGTAGAACCACCTTGCCAAAGAGCCTCTAATGCCGAGTTAAGTATTTTTGTGTAAATTTTGTTACAGTTACTCTAAGACCAAGATGATCTTACATGTACAAAGAGTTGGAAGGAATATTCATAGGAGAGACGTCTTGACAAGGCTTTTTGAATAAGCCTTGGGAATATTCTGAAGCGTTCCTATTAGTTGAAGGGGGAGGTGGCATCTTTGTACCCTGGGCTGGCATGAAAGAGATATTCCTTTGGTGGTAATCAATATTCTGACGTATGTGCGTGGTTTGGCTTGGTTGTCCTAAGCTGGTAAACCCAAGCTGCAGAGCTGTGAGGCTCTCACATGCGAGCTGAGTGAATTATTTTGGCAGCTCTCTAGGGACCTGGGTGGGTTCGTGGATCTGGAGTCCTAGAGCTAACCTGGGACGCACAACATATCTTCAACCGAGTGGCACTCGACAAACTGTATTATGCCTTTTTGTTTTATAAATGATAAGAGTATTTTCTATAAATATCATTAACGAAAATTTGACCTCTTGTCAAACAACAAAGTTTTATTACTGGCAAATCAGAATCTTCACAATGCAACTCTTTCTTCTTTTTAAGAGTTAAAGTTTTACAACCATCTCTGCGTGCATTTCTCCCAAAATACAACTAGTCAATCCAACTATAATACTAGAAGACGTCCCGGGATGTGGCTATGGACTTTTACGTGAATACAACATATAACGTATATATTGTGTGACCTCAATAATTTCAACTGTCCTACTTCAGATATCCTCTTAGATGCTTGAGGAACCCATTTGTCATCATTCATGGGAAAAACGGCGCTGACTTCAAAAGAGAGAAAGCAACCCATTTGTCATCACTCATGGGAAAAACGGTGCTGCCCTCCGGAAACTTCATGTTCGCCACGNATAACTATACTTACGCTCCTTCAAAACATTATAAGCATTCTTTGCTGCACTCATCTCTGCCTGTTTCTTAGTTTTTGATGTTTGTCCTGTGAAAGATTCTCCTTCTATCTCCACAGTCGAAATAAACAGTGGCGCATGAGCTTCACCCGATCGTGCTGTTGTATAAACTGGTGATCGGAACCCTTCTTTCTGAGTCAATTCTTGTAAAAAGTTTCTGTAGAGGCCAGAGTCATCCCAAGACTGAGACTGAAAGATAGAGAGAGAGAGAGAGATGTGGTTGATATTTGTTAGAATATCTAATGTCATAAAACAACCCAACAAATTGACACGAATTTCCAATAACAAAGAGACTAGCCTCTTGAGCTTCATACTGTGGTAGTGACATCAAAGCTACTTCTGCAGCTGCATGTTCAGCGTCTTTTAACGTGGAGTAGAACTTCGGACTCTCATAGGTATTTCCGTCAATTGTGACCTTAGACTTGAAGCGGCTAGCATGAGGAGGGCCCTCACGCTCACTGGAGTATACAGGCAAATTGAGATTTCTCTTCTGAGCATAATTTTGTAGTTGATTCTTGTATAGGTGTAGCAGCTCTACACGCCCAAAATAGTGAGTAAAAGTTGAGCATAAAAAATACAAGTTTTCCAAAAAACTGAGTTATATGCTACACAAAATTAAAAAAGAGGTCATATTCCAAAATCGTCGTTGAAATTGCTAACACTACAAAAGTTTTAGCTTAACTTCATATCGCATAGAGATTATGAAAAGGCATGGAGATAGAGACTCATCATTAAGCATGACCAATATTCCAGCGGGCCAGCGTCTATTCGCTTGACTAATCTGATTCTTTGACCACTCTGAACGCATGGGCCATGCCACATACATTTCTACGAGAGTTCTGAATACAGCTGCCACTCCAGTATTCTAAGTGACGATATTCAGTATCTACCGGTTTACAGCATGGTGGATAAATCATCAATATAGTTCAGCAAATGAACAATATAAGAAAAAATGAAAGCGTTGTCATGTCACATTGGCATAGCAATATATTTTTCTCACCTAATCTGTCATTTTCTTTAAGCCTCATGGCGGTGCCATCAACGACAGGAGGTAGATCGTTGTCCTCTATCTTCGGTTGTAGGATCTGTATGGCATTAAATGTGCCATCTTCGCCGATGCTTGGAATGGGGATACCTGCAAGTAGTAACACTACCACAATAACCAAACAGAATAATTCCTGGCTACAATTAGGTGTATGACATCTCATACATATTTCACGCACCAGTATAAATGTATGAACTAAAGAGTACTTGAACATGATTTAGATACCTACAGAACGACCTTAAATGGTAGGTTTAGAGGATAACTAACTCCAACAACCACAAGAAATCTAATTCAAGTACTACTTCATGCAAGTAAAGATAATTAAACTTGATCTTTTTAATCTAAAAATGTGTACAACCGAATACTTTAACTATAACTCAATTGGTACCCATATATAAAACTAAAAAAGTATAGTCTTTATCATTTTTATGGGGGCGATAAATAAATCTAATTGGGTTCAGGAATAAAAAAAAAATAAGGTTAAGGTATACTTCTTTTGTCCTTGAATTTTGTCTCCTTTTCATTTTTGTCCCTTTATTTTCATACAATTTATTCCTTAAACTTTGAACATATTTTTAATTTGGTCCGTTCCGGTCACCTCTATGAATGAAACATGAGGGTGATCGCTTTCGTGTATCAAAAGATCGATGCCTCTTTTTTCACCCTCCCATATTTCAATCACAACACCATCCTTATCACTGAACATATAATATTTGTAGAGTTATTCATTTGCTTCTGGATTGAAATATTTCAGGAACATCAACGGTTTTCCTCCAAAACTATACAATTCAAAAATTTATTTATTTAACTTCAAATTCCAAATCGTTATCCAATTGAGACAAACTGTTTAATATTCCTGCAAGTTCAGTAAGATCGGCTATTCAGAAAATGTATTGAAAAATCTCCCTAGTTCTGAGAAAAAACAATTTAAGTTTGAATCGATACTTCAACGCGAGGAAAATGGAAGACACAATCAACATCTTCCAAGCAAAGAAAAAGTTTTTAGATATAGCCTTCTATGAAAATGCTTATACCACCACCAACAGGTAGAAGCAGCACGATACCAAGTACTCATGGAAATACGCCTGCGGGTGGGGGTGTTTGTCCTCCAAACTTCAACTTGTGGTTTTCTTAGCAAAAGGCAAAAGAAAAATGAGTTTTAGAAGTTTTGAGGTCAGAGGATGATTGTATAAACAACATGGTAAGGTAATAGCTAACAAGACAGTAACTACTTCTCCAAGCAAACATAGTCTAGTCCTCCTCAAAAGATTCTTTCCTCCCACATTTTCAGCCGAGAATAGCCTTCTTATAGGTCGGGAGCTGTGAGGTTCGGAGTTACAATCAATTCCAAAGTCTATACATCATTTGACACTAGTTGAAGAAGAAATTCATGTGACGGATCCAAAGGCAGTCATTCAACTCAACGGTGGTAGCAGGTCTCTCATATTTTCTAGCTTAAAACAATATCTAAGGATATATGAGTTAACATATGCTCTAAAGTTGAAAATAGCTTGCTTCAAAATAAAAAATAAAAACAAAAACTTATATTGTAATGACTAGAGGGAATTAGTCAGATTCATATATTGACCTATGGTCCTATGCCATCTCATTCACCAGAATACCAATAAATTGACTGATGCAAATATCAGAGATTCTCCAGCAATGGTCCTACATATATATCTTTTACCGATAAAAAAAAAAAAAGAGATTCTCCAGCAATGTGCAGAGAAAAAATGAAAATCAATTTAGCTAAATTAAGTGGAATCGTGATGCATATTTCAGTGTACTTGGCAGGAAAGAGATTGCAGAATCTTTCAAGGGGTTGAAAACCATGTTGACAAGGTTTTTTAGAGTCTTGGAAAATTCTATACAGAACAGAAGTGATTTCTTACTTTGAATCCTGTATGGCTGTATTCAAAGTCTCAAGAGTGTGATGAATACTTGTCATTCAATTTTTGTATATTTACTGACCAAACAAGAAAGCGCTGCCATAAAAATTACCATAAGCTGCAAATTTCAAGAATTAGGGTACATATTCTGAGTCAGTGTTTCAATTTGCTTTTTATAATATCGAATAAAACAATCAATGAAATCCACAGATAAGTAAATCAATCCGGAAAAACTGGAGAAATTATTTATACTAGTCAATATTCCTTGACGCAAATTTTATCAGCTACAAACGGTGGAGTAGGACAATAAATGCGAAAAAATAGGAAATTGGTTATAAAGATAATGGTATGAATACCTGACGACAAAGGAAAAGAAGGATGGTGAAAAGAAGATCCGGGCATACAAGGTTGTGGAAACGAAGAAGTGCAAATAGAATGTTGAGGTTGCGGTTGCGGTTGCGGCTGCGGTGAAGGTGGCGGCGGTGATGGCGGAGATAGTAATGACGATTGTGGAGGTCGGAGAGAGAAATGGTCGAATGCGAGCTTAGCAGCTTCGTTCTGAGCCTGCTTAGAGGACTTACAAACGCATTGATTGTGGAAAACGACGCCATTAACAGTGACGGTAGCGTGGAAGGTAGGGTTGTGATCTTGAGCTTGTTTGGTCGTCGAGTACTCGGGTACGTTCCATAGTTTCTGGTGACAGAGCTCTTGAAGCTTTGTTTTGTACATAATTAATTCGATTCTTCTTCCTCCACAGACAACTGCTAGAGGTTTCTACCAATTTCTAACTGTGCTATGGCTCTGCATCTGTGTTCATCATCTGATTCCTTGCTTCTTGGTTAAGTCATTCTCTTCAATCCGTACGCTTCGTATTGTGCGCTTCCCATTTATTCCCTCGTCTATCCGTACATGTATTGATGCACTGTTCGAATAAATGGTAGATTTCTCTTAAACTAGCTAGATCCTTCACGGAAATGGATTTTCTGCGCTTTACAGTTTAACGGTAAACATGACAGTTTTATAAATTTTAATGTTTTAATGTTTTAGGTCCGCCAAAGAAAATGACAAATTTTTGTCACATTTTTTCGATCATTTAATCTAAATCGTCCACGTATTAGATTTTCTTATACTAATGGTTGTTAATGATTAATTCGTAAATAATATCAATTTACAAAGATTTTCAAAAACTATATACTCAATTTTTAGAAACAAGAAATTTATACTTGACCCCGCACCGATTTTTTTTGTTAACTTAAATAGTCTTTTCAACATTCTGTCATCTCTCTCATATTTCTCTATACTCATTTATTCTTTCAAAACATATTTGAATTTAAATTTTATTAATGTCATAATTATTTTAACTCTTCAAAATATCATATTTAACTTTAACTTGATATGTTCAAGTAGTTATAATATTACTTAAACTCTTCAAATTATCATATTAAACTTAGTTTAAAATGTCAAGAGTTACTCGCGGGCTAAAGTAATATGTTCTTACTCCTTGTATCTTTTAAGTTATCACATTCGACTTGAGTTTCGCTATTGAAAAATGTCAATAGTTACTAGAATTAGTTAAAATATACTAGTTGAACTCTTTCAAATAACTGGTATAATAACTTGGAGGGTTCACGTGATATGTTATCACATTTGACTAGAACATCATTATTAGAAATGTACAACATATACTTGAAGTATTCACATAGTTATGACATACCACTGAAAACTTCATGTTTTCATACTGAACTTGGTGGACGGGTTCCAGTAGTATATTATAACAACTTCAATCATTCAAGTTATCTTATCTAACTTGGCTTTTGCAACTAAAAAATATCAACTATTATTTAAAAGATTTAAGTAATTATAATATGTTACTTGAACATATAATTGATCAAATTAGACTTTGTGGAAAATTTCAACAGTTATTTTAGAATCAAGTAATTGAAGTTTTACAACCATCTCTGCGTGCATTTCTCCCAAGTTAGTAGATTTTCACTCACCGAAATACAACTAGTCAATCCTACAATAATACTAGAAGACGCCCCGGGAATTGGCTATGGATTTTTATGTGAATACAGCGTATATACTGTGTGACCTCAATAATTTCAACCATCCTACTTTAGATATACTAAGCTAATTACATGCTAATATTATCTGCAGATGAGATTCCCTTGCATTCGAAGATCTACAACATGAGGAGAGGTCAACTTATAAACATGCATGAAAAGAGTTCATAAATGATCAATTTATGCCATGTACTGAGCTATATCGGTAAGGTTATGAGTTAACCATCTAGATATGTGATTAAAGCCCTGAGCAAGGTGGGACTTTTAACCAATTTGGACTCTACAACTTGAAGTGAGATATCAGGAATTCAGAACAGAAGTCTCGAACCAAAAAGAAGCAGACTGTCGATGGGCGTGGATGGGCGAACGGCGGCGATCGTGGCTGTGGCTGGGCTAACGGCGACGATCACGGCTGTGGCTGGGCTAATGGCGGCGATCGTGGCCGTGGCTGGGCTAATGCCCCGAGCTCGTGACCGTGGCTGAGCTAATGGCGAAGGTCGTGGCCATATCTTTCCCCGAGGAAGTAGGGTGGTTTCGTGAGGATTGGCCTTTGGGGATTTCGTGCTGGGCGGTGGTGGTTTCGTGCGACTGGCCTTTGGGGATTCTGTGTTGGGCGGTGGCGCTCGTGACCGTGGTTGAGCTAAGGCAGAGGTCGTGGTTGTACCTCTCCCCGCGATAGTAGGTTGTTTCACAGTTTGGCTTTGGGGATTTCGTACTGGCCTCACTGCTGCTGTCTTAGGGTTGTGCTTGTGTTAGGGATTTCGTGTAGTGAGAGGGGTAATTTTGGGTTTTCAATTCAATCTTAATAGTAATGGATCAAAACTTCCCAGATAATTATTGAAAATATAGAAGAAGTGTTTGTGGAATTTAATCAAATTACAAGAAAATTTACCCTAACATTTAATAGAACACACTTTTCATTATTCCCTCCCCACTTATGCTAGTTTTCACAATACTCTCAGAAGTGAGAAGAAAATAAGCAGAGGGTTATTGGATTGCGATGACAAAAATACATCCATATCAATAAATATCTATAAAGTCTGAGATGCAAATCAGAATCTTCACAATGCAATTCTTTCTTCTTTTTAAGAGTTGAAGTTTTACAACCATCTCTGCGTGCATTTCTCCCAAGTTGGTAGATTTTCACTCACCGAAACACAACTAGTCAATCCTACTATAATACTAGAAGACGTCCCGGGATGTGGCTATGGACTTTTACGTGAATACAACATATAACGTATATATTATGTGACCTCAATAATTTCAACTGTCCTACTTTAGATATCCTCTTAGATGCTTGAGGAACCCATTTGTCATCACTCATGGGAAAAACGGCGCTGACTTCAAAAGAGAGAAAGCAACCCATTTGTCATCACTCATGGGAAAAACGGTGCTGCCCTCCGGAAATTTCATGTTCGCCACGCGAGAACAAATGCATATCCTCTTTGATGCTGCGGTACCATTTTCAGTTGTCGACTTGGAGATTGAACTCAGAATCAGATTACTATAGTCAATGGGCGGTGCATGAGATGAAGTCATGTCACTTTTAAGCTCATTTGAACAGGGAGGGTTGTCATATACAATGTCCAATGAAGATGAGCTTCTGTCTCTTGCTAGCATGGTATCAGATCGTGAAGATAGAGTAGCCTCATGACTGCTGCATTTAGCATTCTCTGCAACAATTAATAATGCTCAGATTAATATGTTCTATATCCACATAAAGAACATCGAAGGAAGCTGATATGATGTGTATCTAACATGCAAGCAAAATATGTGAGATAAACACAACCAACAATATCTCAGACACGGGACTTAGCAACGACTCTAGTCAGAAAAAAATATTAATGAGATTTATATTAGTTTCCATAATAAATTTCTAGCTTGCCCATAACCCCTAAATTATGACGGATAGAACGTTTTAGTCTTTGTTTGATTGCATGGGAAAGGAGATGGAATAGCACAGGAAAGGTTACACCTTTGAGTCAGCCTCGCAGAAGAGTTAGCACAAGAACTATGGCTGTTTGTAGTAAATGCAACTCTATTTCTAATAGGTCAACCATCCAATCCCAACCAGTGTGCTTTTACAATTAGTGATTCCTTATTTGGGTGGTTAAAAATAAAAATGGTTACACAATAAGGAACAGAAAGACCAAATGGGATAATTGTAGCTGCAGGATAGTAACATGACAATGGTTTTATAGCATGATGACACACAATACCACGTAAATGATAGAGCTTTGAGAGACGTTCACCTTTTGAAATAAAACAAAAGAAGATGGGGCGCTCTCCTCCTCTATAAAGTTAGCCTGCCTTCTTTTATTTTCATTTTTCCACTTCACTTTGAAGTAAATGGCCTCTAGAGAGATACTTACATTTTCCAAACATGCCGCGCCACCTGAATGTCTGCCGAAACCTTGGGGAATGTCTGACGTAACGGCAAAAAGATTAATTAATTCCATGGGAAAATTTTTGGAGGCAATTGTGTCATCGTCATCCGCGCTATTGATGGAGAATGAAATGGTCGAAAATTGTGAAGTCCTCGAATCAGACTCGATTCCATTACTACGCCTAACACGCAATGACTTCCCTTCATCGCGCATCACGTATGATGGTGACACCAAGACAATGATGGGTTGGCCTGAGTGGTGAGAGTACATTCTATCTGAAAAGACATACATCACAACTCTACGAGAGGTCGACATATATTAAGCTTTAAAGGTTTGTTCACGTCTCAACATTCGCATCTACTCGCCTATCATTGATACTTTGGTGACATGTTAGAGTAGGCAATCTCACTCCTTTATTGCTGCTTGGGGAAAGTTCACGCCTACTTTAGAAGATGATCACATGCTTTTGCCTCTTCTATTTTTTGGCAACCACGACTCGTTTGAGAGCGCCTTAACCCTTGAGGAATGGAAATTCTCGAATTACTCAAGGAAGGTTCATCAAACTCTCATAGACCTGATGCATCGGATGTCCTAAGCAAGAAGTCAAATTTTGGTGGGTGGTTGTGTTATTTTTTCAAGGACGTGGAGTCCTCCAAGAAAAACTCGAGGCTGGAAGTTAGAAAGGGTGCCGGATTTAGAGACAAAAGGGTCAAACTCGCCGCTTTCCTGACCATGTGGCTTTCTCAATGCATCTTCCAAGGTAATTTCTTTCTCACTCTTTCTTTATGCATTTAATTATAAAAATATACAAATATTTAACCATACTCGCCGCATTAACTATGTGGGTCTCAAACTTTTCTGTTGCGTCGTCTCTTCATTTATTTTTCTACTTTGTAGGTCGTCCCAATGATATGGTCAGTACGCGAGTTTTCACAATGTACATTAGCCTTGCTAAGTGTTGTCGTATCCCCTTAGCACTGATATTCTTGGGAAATCTATATTACATGTTGGATCGCCTCCACAAAGATCTCGAGAGGAACTTGGGTCGGTACAAGATCGGCTCTTATATTGATCTGTCTTTGTTACAGATTTTCACTTGGGAGCGGTTCCCAATGTGTGACCCTTCTTAGTCTCAGTCTTATATTGACTGTGTCAATCCGCCCTGGGCATGGGTTTGGTGCAGTAACAAAGTTCTGAAGCATTTGTCTTTTTCTACTGATATCGACATCTTTGGTTACTTTCTGTCGCGACCCTATACCTTATGTCCAGGCGGTTATGTTAGGGATGGCCTATGGCCCTTTTTTGGGAAGTACATTGATTTAGGCATGTGTGGTTCTCCCATTCGGCTCTTCGATATTGACGCAACTATTTTGGCTTTTTTGATACCATCAACACTCCCGGTAATGACTGAGCATGCGGGAGAGGCTGGGTTGAACGAAGTTTTGAGCACTTGTTACCAGTGCAACCGAGTGGCTCGCCAATTTGGTTTCGATAAGTGTATTCCATCGGGGTGATGACATGTATCCAATTCAGAGAAGCCTTTGAGTATTGGATGGTAGAGGCGTGTAACGTGGTAGCATTACATCATTTCTCCGTGTTCCCCAATCCACCCGTAAGCCTAACATGACAACGTTAATGAATAGATATTAGGAGGCCTTAGCTGACTTGTGGTTGCAATACCTTCACTATCCCCATGTTGATCTACCAGAGGAAAATATTTATAGAGGGGATCCTAACGCTGCGGTCCATGAAACCACCTTCTAGCAGAAGAGTGAGCTAGATGGCCCTTACTGTACCCAGAGGAAAAGGAAGGATGCTGCCGTTGGTCATGAGACTTCCGCTGAGACGTCCAAGTCGAGTGATTCTGATCCTGACTGGGTTGATTCTTTAGCCAATCTTCCTACATCCTTCTTGAGGTCAGCAGCTAACCCTAGGCTTAACTCCGCACAGATACATCGACGCCCTAGAGTAGCGACTAGGGATGTCTGGTAGAGAGGCATGTCGCTGCTTCGATTCCAGGAGATTAGGAGCCACCTCGATGTAAATTCTGAGGTAACATCATCAACTCTAACGACGAACCTCTGGTAAGTAACAATTTTTTTTCTTTTTCTTTTACCTTTTTGCATTCTGATTTCATATTAGCGAACAAATGTACTTTACAGGCGGCATGTAGCTCCTCGAGGAAGGTCAGTGAGGCCTGTGAAATGCTCTTGCAACAACAGGCTAGAGGCATTTGCGAGGCATTTGTAACACCCCCCCTCTCTCTGCATACACACACACGCGCGCGCGCACACACACACACTATGACTTAATCTTATCATACTTCTCTTAGTTCCATGAGTCTGGAATGTTTGTGAACTCTCGAGCTTCAGACGCTGCTAGGGGATCCAATACTGCCCTTACATATGTTTTGCCAGCATTTCATGAGGTGGAAGTTTTTCACAACGTATTTCCTATTTCATTCTTTATATACAGTTTCACTTTAGCTCTTCCTTTCCCTTTTTTGGGACTTGTTATTTTGCTCTTTCAGGACCTTATCGTACCTCTTTCGCCTACTTTTAGGCCAATACCCATTTACCGAACCGTGGGTGTGAACAACGCAGTGAATCCTTCGATGGATGTCTCCCCTGACCTGTAAGCTCCAGTGCCTCCATAGACACGCGCTCCGAGCTTTGAAGTTTGCACTAGGGTAAACACACCTTCCTTGATTGTCTTTGTGACTTACGCTTTGTTATTTCTAACTTGCTTATTCTTTTCAACATGGTTCCCTCGACATCTTCGCAAATATCCTTGAGTTTTTGTATTCCAATCCGTGGCGTGAATCCATGGGTGAAAGCACAGTTGGTCTTGATATTCCATTGGAAGATCTGGATGATATCGGGATTGAACTCACCATTGGGGCCACGTACTTTAACATTTTTGACCTCCCACTGGGGCACGACCGATGCCGCGAGGTGAGCCTTCCACACGTCCAGTGACACAAAGAAGGTGAGGGTCGAGAGGGAGGCCCATCGAGAGTCTTCTTAGGATGCTCATAGCACTATAGAGGACCGTACCAGTTAGCGTCTACTGTCGATGTCAGATTAGATGGAGATACCTCGGTCACCAATAGTGGCCAATACTCTTCTTTTGATTTAGAGTCTTTTACCCTACCACTTTCCGGGTAATGGGGGAGTTTCATGGCGTGATGGTTGACAAACTCCTACTTTCATACTTGCAGAGGGCAAAGCAGTCGCACCCCGGTGTAGGCTTTAGTAGCATGAGAGGAATGTCTTTGATCCGTCATACATCTCTCACCATGTTGGCTCAGATCCTCTATATCATTGATCACTCATCTCATGAGGATGTAAATCCCCAGGCTCTTACTTTCTTGTTGGGTTGCTGGCTTGACCTCCCCCTATAGGACTGAACTTAAACTAGCTGCGTCCTCATATTCACACATGCAGAAGGCTTCAGAGACGTCATCTTAGAATTAATCAAGTAGAAGCTTTTGATTCACAAATAGTGGAGCGTGAGGCAATTATAGCTAGAGTAGAGGCGGAGATCAATGACATTAGAGTCAAGGTAGGTAAGCATCGTGTCATGTTGGAGCATTACCCTATCATCTAGGGAAAACTTACTCCTGATTTGTTTCCTCAGTCATAACTTTTGTATCACATTTTCTTGTATTCTTGTTCATTTGTAAGATATTAATACAAAAGCATGTTATTATTTTATTTCACAGTGCATTTACTCATACTTAGCGTTTTACATCTTAGCACAATCATTATCGACTAAAAGAGTTTATAAATTAAATCAGTATATGGCGGCCACGTTCGCTAAATAAATGATAATTGAGACAATTCCCATAACATGACGGCCAAATCATGCCTTTGTAATTATGTGTTTCAACAATGAGTTAAGCGCATTCTGCCCCCCCTCCTTTTTTGCAACGGCTAAGTTCCATTTTGGAGGATAGAAACAACAGTTAAATTCTCACTTGACATTGATATTTGATAGAGCGAAGAAAGGGGGAAATTATATTAATATCTGAATATTTTATACATCTCTCCCTTGGCCTACCTATTTTTGTTGAAACGTCTTACATGCATTTCAGGGACAAAACTTCGCTGATATGTCTTACGGTCCTAATTGCATTTCAGGAATAACCTACATTACAAGCTAGGAATATTAAAGAAAATTGTAACATTAAGCATAGTATTTTTTAATGTACTTAAAGTTGACATTTGTTGGGATGACTTGGTGCGTTTGAGGGTCAGCAAGTCGGCAGTACCCACTGTCGACTATAGAGGCGATCGCGTAGAGTCCTTCCCACTTGGGCTCAAATTTCTTGGTATGTATCCATTTCATCAAGTGCTCAGCCGCCTTCAATACTAAGTCTTCCATGGCAAAGGTCTGAAGCTTAACAATAGCCTCATACATATGACCCATGCTCTCTAGGTATGCCTGGATTCTTTCCCTTGCCTTGTCTCTTCTTTCCTCTAAGGCCTCCAAGTCTCCAAGGGGTGTGGCCCATTCCACCCCAGCGGATGACAATAGTTTAGTGGATGGTATCATCACCTCTGCGGGTATCATGGCTTCACATCCGTATACAAATGAGAAGGGTGTTGCCTGAGTAGGGGTACGCTTTAATGTGATGTATGTCTAAAGTGCTAAGGGTAATAGCTCATGCCAGTTTTCTTGAGCTTCATGCATTGTCATACTTAGGATCCTCAGCAACGTCTTATTGGTCGCTTCTGCTTGCTTGTTTCCTTTGGGGTAGTAGGGGGAAGATCTGTCGTGGCGGATGATGTAGTTCTCGAACAGCTAAGACACCATTTTGCTTGTGAATGCAGTACCATTATCCGATATTATCCTCATGGGAAGTCCGAATCTGTAAATTATGTTCTTTTTTATGAAGTTGTAGACTTGTTCATCCGTCCCTTTCTTCAATGAAACTGCCTCAACCCACTTGGTGAAGTAATCTGTAGCAGCTAGAATCCATATATTCCCCATGGATGTAGGTGAGATCAGGCCTATGAAATCCATCACCCAAGTATGAAACAGCTAAGGGACCTCCACCTGGTACAGGGGCACGAAATGTGCGTGTATGATGTTCCCTAACACTTGGCATGCATAACACTTCATTGCCAGTTCCATCGAATCCACCTCTATGGTTGGCCAGTAATACCCTATTCACAGTAATTCCTCGTACAAACATCTTCTACCTTGGTGCTCTCCGCAGGCGCATCTATGAACCTCTTACATGACTGTGCGTTGTTCCTCGAGCCCAAGGCATTTGAGTGGTCAATTTTCTATCCCCCTTCACAATAATTCTCCTTTCAAAAGAAAAAAATCATGAGCTCTTTCTTCTGATATTAATGGTGTCTGTGGGGTTCATGTGTAACACTCCATCTGCCAGGTAGGCGACGCAAGGCTGCCTCCCATCGGTGAAAACTTCTATGACATTCACTTCTTTCGGGTCTAGCAGGAATTGGCACTCCAGACAGTCGTTTTAGAGTGCAAGGGCTTCTTCGTTCATGTTCGGCATATAGTACCCCATCCTTTGTAGGCGTCTGTGCAATAGATGCCCATCCATGGAGCAAACATCATCATGAAGGTGTTAGAGTCTCCGTCTGCCTTCCTCAATACTTATGCACCTCGCAAGGACCCCATCTGTTCCTCGATAGGACAATATTCCCTTCAACTGTACAAATTTTTTTAAATCTCGGTCAACCATTATGCTCCCTTCATTAAGCCATCTTCGAACACTATCCCTTTAGTCTTGATACACAGCCCACTTGAGGCTTTCAGAAACAGTATAGCTAGTCTGGACAACCACTTTGATAATAAGGGCAGGATCTGAGACCAAAATTTTGGTCGCAAGCGTAACCAACGCATCTGCGTGACGATTCTGGGACCGGGGTGTGTGTTCAAAGACTAACTTCTCGAACATGTCAGTCAACCTTTGGACTTTGTGCATTTACTGTGTGAGGGCAGATTCCTTGATAGAGAACTCCCCATTAACCTAGTTTATTATCAAACTGGAATCTCCATTCGTCTTGAGTGATGTTGCCCCTTTTTCCTTTGTATACTTTAGGCCAAACATCAACGCCTTATATTCAGCTTCATTATTCATGCAAAGGAATATAAACTTGTACGCCATTGGAAACATGTTTCCTATAGGGTCTTCTAGTACAAACCCTGTTCCACCTCCGATATGCGTTGACAATCAATCGAAGATCAACCCCCACACTGCCTCTTCATAAAGGTTTACCTCATAGAACTCCTATGGGATGGTTTCATCCAAAGGCTCGGACTCTCCATTCAGGAATCGTGCTAATAGATCCGCCAGAGCTTGGCTCTTCTGTGCCTTTGACATCATCGTCGTGATATCAAATTCGCTCAGCAGCATCGTCCACCTAGTGAGCCTCTCATTCAAAGCTGGCCTGGATAAAAGGAAATGAATTGGGTTGGACTTGGTGATCAAATGGATTTTATTACCGAGCAGGTAGTGCCGCAGCTTCTGAGTGATGAAGACAAGTGCTAAACAATGCTTTTCTTGATGTGTGTATCTCAACTGTGCATCACACGAAACCTTACTCAAGTAGTAAACTGGAAACTCTACCCCTTCTCGCTCCTGAGCCAATAATGCTCCAATGGACTTAGGCGTGGATGTAATGTATAAAATAAGTGGCAGATCTCCCTGGGGCGGTACCATGGTGGTGGATGTGAGTAGGACATACTTGATATGATGGAAAACACCTATGCTGCTCTAATGCCCATTTGAACTGGCAACCTTGTTTCAAAAGTGGTTGCAACACACTAACTGACTCTGCCAAGGCAGGGATAAAACATCGTACATATGAAATTTTTCCCAAGAAAGATTTCAGCTCTTTCATTGTCCGTGGTGGTCATGTCCCTGATGGCTTGTACTTTTGACTGGTCAATGTTTATACCACGTTGATGCACACAGAACCCCAAAACTTGTCATAAGGTACCTCGAAGGTGAACTTAAATGGGTTTATCTTGAACTTGTACTTTCTGCATCTTTCAAAAACACTCCTAAGGTGTTTGAGATGCAGGCCCACCACCTTAGACTTAACAACCAAATCGTGTACCTAGTCTTCAACGAAGTCATGAATCATGTCATGAAAGATCACCATCATTACCCTCTGGTAGGTAGCCTTGGTGTTTTTCAGTCCAAATAACATCACGATATAGTAAAAGTTTCTGATAGGAGTCCTAAAAGCAGTCTTCTCGACGTCTCCTAGAGCCATCCTAATCTGGTTGTACCCATTGAACCCATCCATGAATGAGAAAATCCCATGTTATGTTGTGGCTTATATTAATCAGTCTACATTGGGTAGTGGAAAATCGTTTTTGGTGCATGCCTTGTTCAAGTATCTGAAATCAACACAGCACCGTATCTGACCGTTCTTCTTCTTCACCGGTACAATGCTGGCAAGATAGGTGGGGTGCTCTATCGGCCTAACGAACATGGCCTCTATAAGCTTAGTGATATCAGACATTATCTGCAACTCTACTTCAGGGAAAATTATCGAGGCGGATGCTTGACTGCGTTGCACCTCGCGGAAACCCTCAACTTATGTGTCATCGGGGTGGGATCTAGCCCCGGCATCTCCGTGTATGACTATGCAAAAACATCTTGAAATTCCAGAAGTAGGGTCAGTAAGCTCTCTTTTTTATCTTCCAACATATCCTTCGCCAGGAAAACGAGTCTCCGTGCTGCTTCCCCATCAAGGAAGACTTCCACTAACTCCTCCGGTGATGACGACGGTATTGATTTCAGAGGTTCTTCTGGCACTTCACAGTTCATCACGTAGGTCCCATTGGTCATCCCTTGCTGCTTCACGAATGCCACTTTTGACATTCTTTCCTCGGTCACATCGTCGGGGGGATCAAGGTGTTACCTTGGTCCTATGCACCATTACAATCGGTACACACTTTTTCCGTTTGGCAGCATCACCTGGGTGACTACTTCGCTGCCCCCTATCACCTTAGCCTTGCCACATCTGTCTTCCCACTTCACCAAAGTGACAGTCGTGATCCTTCTTGGGGCCGTCGTTCCAGCGGAAGCAATCTCATCAAATAGTATGGCCTCTACTAGATGAGCTTCTGTTTCATCAAATGATGCTTTCGTGGCCGGAATGGTGATATCCTTCCCTTTCCACCTAGACTTTATGCATTGATGCAGTGCAGAGGGAACGCAATCATGATCATGTATCCGAGGCCTTACCAACAAAATGTGATAGATGGTCTCAGACTCGATGACTTGCAAACAATTCGTAGTACGGATTGGTCCCGCCTGCACCTCAACATTCATATACCCCCAACATTCTAACAGGTAACGATGAGAAACTCGTGATGACAACCTGTTGTTTAACTAATCTTCTTTCAGGTATACCCGCAGCTCGGAAGGTGGCGAGTGATATTACGTTAATCCCAAACCCATTATCAATGAGGGCTTTCCTGACTGGTATCCCATTGACCAATGCCTCGACATTAGAGGGTGGTTGTGCCCTACTCTCCTAACCATGCGTTCTATATTGGTAAAAGTGATAGCACCTTTTTCGTTCCTTCTTATCCTTCCTTATGGAGGCTGAAAGAAGTACCATTATGCCTTGGCCTTGATCTCCTCAGAGACATTCACCAATGTCTGTGTCGCTTGGTGACGTGCCTCCCGGTCCAGCTCCAACGTTTCAAAATGTTTTTGTAAACTCTTGTTCTTAGCAATGATTCTATGACGACGGCATTTGTCTCTATGCACATGCCTTCATCTTCTTCCTCCTCATTCACACAATGTCCCTCATGATGAAGAAGGACCTCCTATCACATTAATCATATTCGTATTAGCATGCAGTGGGAATGGTTGGTTCACCACCACATCCACATCTTCTATAATCATTTCCCCATTCTTGAGTTTCTCATGGAAAATCTGCCTCAAAGTCATGTAGCCCTTTGTTGCATGTGAGGTGTTCTTGTGGAAGTTACAGTAACGAGTCGACTCTCTTTCCTCTCTTGTGAGTAATCTGTCCACCAAGGGTCTCTATATGACCTTATCCTTAACCGAGACGTCCAATAGTGCCTCTACTTTATCTATAAGGCATGGGAAATGTGGCGAAGCATCCTTCCCACTACTGTTCTGTTTAGCACCTGACCCTTGAGGTTGCGCCATTGCTACTTGAGGTGCGAATCTTACGTGTTTCTATGCACGCCCCCACGCTCTACTTGTTCTGTGGCCTTCAGCTTGGGGACTGGAGTGTTGGTGCGTTGAGCGGAAACGTTGAGATGGGAGGATGTAGTAATGTCCAAGTTCTTCAGATGAGCCCTGTACTTCTTAAGCATCCCACAAATGCACATCTTTACGAGCGCTTCCTCCTTCCATTGCTCACGATAGTCGAGCGCCTTGTCCTTGAACCGTTTGACAAAATTCATTAGATCCTCGTCCTTCCTCTGAGACTCGTACCCCAACTCTAAAATGCTCATTTTTCTCCAGACATGAAAAACTTCGTCACGACTGTCGAGACCATGTGCGGCCAACTCGAGATTGATCCTGGTGCCAAGTTGGTGCACTAGGCGTAAGCCCGTTCAATAAGTGACTTCGAGAACTCTCTCAGCCTCATGGTCTCATCACATTCATATGGGACCAAGTCATCAATAAAACCTAAAATGTGCTCTCTGGAACATCCTTCCTTGACATTATACTTGTGAAACTTTAGAGGCACATAATTAGATGGGTATGGCTTCATGGCTAGCTCACATGGGTAAGGGGGCGAAATTCCACTATCGTATCGCTTAGAAAGGCCCTGACGCGCTCCATTTCCAACATCTTTTGTAGTGTCTCTTTGGCAACGAATGGACCGGTGTCAACGCCGTTGACCAGGACGTCATGTGCTGGCGTGGGACATACGAAGGCTGCAGGGAATGTCGTTGGTAGAAAGATAACATTGGTGTTGTTACTTGAGGGACCCGCACTTTGGTCACTGTTTATCGTTCTTGACCGGATGAGCCCCCAGGATTTACAACTGAAATTTGTCTGTCGCCATTAGTCTGGTTTGCCATGTGAGGAGGGACGATATGAGCGACAGGCGGTGGCTAAGGAGGGTTTTGAGCACACATGAGGAGAGCGGTCAGCGTACTTAGAAGAGTACGAATCTCAGCACTAGAGGCCTGAAGCTCTCTAATTGTGTTAGTCTACTTAGTCACCATCATTGCAGTAGCAGTAACGACCGTGAGGTTGATTCTCTCCCTAAAAGTAGCATATTCCATGTCATGGTTCTCAATAGTTCGGTTAACATTCTCTCCTTCCAAATGAGAAGAAGCTCTGGTGATTCGACTACGTCTAGCCATACTCGAAGAAAAAAGAAGGTGGTTGACAGATCACTTCCCAGTGGAGTCGCCAAAATGTTTAGGGGTTTAGGGTGATGTGTGTATGAGTGATCTAGTCTATGCCAAGTATGCTTGGGAACGTGGGAGTGGTGGTCGGAGGGTGAAGGAGAAGCAACCTTAGGCAGCCGTCGGAAGATGACAAATGCCTTTAAGACTCTAAGGTAGGTGAGAAACTCGAGGAGAGAATATTCTTAGTGTTTGATCTCGAGATTGATGAGAAGTGATTCCCTTCACAATGGTGCTATGGACCCCTTTATATAGATGGGGTCGAGGAGGGACCACACACATGTCCCTTTCAACCGCATGCAAATCGTGTGTCCTGACAGAAACTGACACCAATAAAAGTCACGCTCAAAACATGGTCACACACTAAAAACGTGACACTATGCCTAAAATGTGCCACATCCCTAAAATGACGTAACATAGGAAAATGCATCGGGGTTCCCTCGTGGAAGCATGAGGAGCCACTCTCGGGGTTCCTCCTATGGCGGCATGGGGAGCCACCCTCGGGTTCTGCCCGTGGTGGCATGGGGAGCCACCCTTGGTGTTCCCCCCAAGGTGGCATGCGAAGCCGCACCCGGGGTTCCTCCATGGCGGCATGGAGAGCCACCCTTGGGGTTCCCCCCGGGTGGCATGGGAAGACGCGTCCCGTAGCGACATGGAGAGCCATCCTCGGGATTCCTCCCGGAGTGGCATAGGGAGCCACCTCCAGGGTTCCCCTCAAAGTGGCATGAGTAGTCACGCCCGGGGTTGTCCCGAGGTGACGCAAAGAAGGCACTTCCAAGACTCGTAAGGTGGCTATATCCTTCTAGGAGATCTTCCCATTCCTGTGTAGAGAATCGTGTCCTAATCCTACCAGACCACAGCCCTTAGATTGTTCACAGGTGAGAAAAGGCCTTCAAATCTTTGTCACTAAACTCGAAGACGAAGTATAACATTTAATACCTCATTTCATATAATGAGACCGCCACCTTCATAAAACTGGAGTGTCCTTTACAGGCATTATTTTATCATTATCACGCATCGATAAATATTATTCCACGTAAGTGCCACATGGATTTGTCTTCAGACGCCACATGTTCTCTTTTATCCTTTATCCGTTACTCTTAACAACGTGACTCACTATTTACATTCTCTTAAATTGAAATATCAATCGCAATGACATAATGATCATAAAATGCTCAACCCTGAATGTTGTTTCTTCATAATCAAACGGCTAATGGCCTCGAGGATGGGCTCGTGTTGCAAATGGAATTGAATTTCTTTGTTGAGGTCCAAGAATTGAGTCACCCTATTGACTCTTGGTTAGGTGGTATATCAACATTTTCTCATTGCCCAACGTTCGATTAGACTTGAACTTCATCCGTGACATAGGTGCAATGGTAAGGAGACATTGATGCGGTGACTGTTGGACGTAATGTTCCATGTTGGATAATAGGGTCAACCCCTCCTATTCAATTTGTACAAAAAAGATGAATATTTCCCCCACTCTTTCTTAATCTGATTATCTTTCAATTTTTAACACTCAATAATTATTATATTTTTTTCTTTTGATGCTATATGAAGTGTAACTTATTTCAAAAAAACCCTTGTTATTATTTAACGCTCAATAATTGCTATTTTTTTTCTTTTGACGTTATATGAAGTGTAACTATATCATTTTAAAGAAACCCTTATGACTTCATTAGCTACCAAAAGGTATTCGAGATCAGACCTCATGACCTTCTTTGAAGTGTAACTATGCTTATTGTAACTAGCCAATAGAGTACACGTGCATTGTACTTGTTAAAGCAACTTCGTTAAAAATTTAAGATACTTTTGTAGGTAAGCAAGTTACGATTGGTTAAAAAATTTAAGCATCTAGTGAAATTTAGACCTAGGGGTATTCGAAATACTGTTGAGCTGAATTAACTGTATTGAACTAATTCGGTCGGTTATTTTATTTTATTATTTCAGTTCAATTCGATATAATTCAATAGTTGAAATTTTAGTTCAGTTCACATTCATTTAAAAAAATAATCGGTTCTAACCAATGAACCGAACCATTTAGAAAAATAGATCTATATATACACACCTATAAAGAAAACACTAATCTTCTCCACTCTCTCGCCCCTTTTTAGTTCATTCTGTAACTCTCTCTTGCCTCTTCTCCTCACCATCTCCTTCATTTCTCACCTTCTCCTTTCATTCTTTCACATGCAGTCAACCATATTTGTTATCATTGCTGCCAACCATTCCTCCACCACAGTAGCCTCCCACAACAACGTCTCTTCAGGCCGAAGCTTCTCCTTCCAAGTCTGATCGCTGAAGCTTCTCCTTCCATTTCATCTTGTTCTCACCATACTAGAGAGCGAATCGAAGAGAATGTAGGAATTTTTATATTTTTCTTTTAAATTTACCTCATTTAGGGTTTTAATGAATTTTTGGTTTTTCAATTTAGGATTTTGTCTCACTGTTAGATGCTTTACTGATTTAGGGGTTTAATTTGGAGTTTTTTTTTGTCTTAATGGTTAATATCTTACTGATTTACGGATTTGATCAAATTTTTCTTATCTTATTGCTAGATATCTGCAAACAAGACTATTTTTCCAAGTGTTGATAAATCCTTCAATGGTTGATCTGACTTCTCTGTTTTATATTAAACTGGTTGATTTGACTTCTCCTTCATTCTTTAAGTGCTTGAGAATGTATTGGATTTTATAGAATGTAATAAATTGTTCGAGAAAATCTTCATGGTTCATGTACAAAACTCATTTTCATGTTTCTAAATTTCAAAAATTTCCAATGGTTGAGCCGATCATAACTAACTGAACTGATCACATCAGTTCGGTTTCTATAGTTAAATCGGTTCATTTTGGGTCTTAAACAACCGGTCATTTTGGTTCGATTACAAAATTGAGGCACTGACGATTACAAAATTGAAGTACTAACCGATCAAACCGAACCTTACACACCCCTACCTAAGACTAATGAAAATGAATAGACAACTCTTGGAGCTAGATCCAGCTCATTTTCAGTCCTTAACTGTTGTTCTCTCCTTTTGTTATCGACGTACATGAGACATTTTGAGGTTCTTGTTTCCCCTTCCCGTTTTTAATCTTTCAGGAAAGGACTCGAATATGAGAGTAGTCGCTATTTTCGGGTTGCTTGTGATGTTACAGTCGTGTGGTCCTTTATGGACTTAACCTTTGTCGGGGGTGGTCTAGGTATAGATTTGCGATTGCCGTTAACGATTGGGTGATCATGCGATGTTTTTAAGTGGTGTCTTGTGTTGCTCTTATAGGTTGCTTCTAGTTGTCGTGAGTCATTGTCAACTCGATGTCGCATTAGAGGTCGTCAGTCTATTGTTAAGGGTTTTGTGTAGGTTGATTGATTTGGTGGTTGTTGTTTTTCGCGTTAGTCTGTTTACTGTCGTCATTCCTTATTTTAGTTCTGGTTTGTATCGATGTTGTAGAGTGTTTCCCTTTGTGCGCTGTTTAGTCATGTAGTGGCTCATAAATTTTTAATGTTGTTTTGTTATACATGGTCTATGATCCTTCACATTAATGCTTGTTGTGTACCTGGAGTATGGCTCTTATATCAATGTTTAATTTGGTTGAATATTGTTATGGGTATTCATGGACTACCAATGGCGCGGCATTACGTGGCGGGCCATGACAGATGTGTCTATTCTACTATAGGAAAAAGGATTGAAGAACTAAGCTCCCAGAAGGGAGGAGAACTCACCTGACCAGGTCGATTTCCAAGGAGCTCGGGTAACACTAACCGACATAAACTAAAAAGCCTCGAGAAGAGGATCTGAAGTAGAGGGTCAGCTAGTCCTGTGCTTGGCATCATTATTATTCGCCGAAAGTAGCACCACACGTGGCATTTTCTCTCTTGTGAAAACACCGGTCGACTTCAGTTGTCATGATGAAGCGTCGAGTCTGCTACCAAATAGTCACATCCACCACGTCTGGCGTGACTAAAGGTAAATCGACATTTAATGCACACTCCTTTATGTCAGCTCGGGGGACAAAGCATTAAATGTTGCCCCAACTCGTCATATCAGGGAAAGACCATCACCTCACCTGAAGCTTATTCGACACGCATCCTCTTTCAAGGCTCTAGGTGTAAATACCCCATCTACAAATGGTACAAGTTAAGCAATTCTCTCCTAACGGAAACTCTACCAAATTTTTTTTCAGGATATTGACTTAGGCATCAAAAACTCTTCGACGAGGAAACCACCCCTCGGTTTTCTTTGTTTGTGTTGTGCACGTTCCTGCCTGAGAGGGCCCCTACGTGGAGAGGAGATTGCATGCCACCTCACTATTGAGACTTTTGGCAACAACAGTTGGCACCATCTAGGGAAGCGACATTGAAATTTCCCCCAAGTCTGAAGGGCGAATCGGGGAAAATGACCATGCGAGGTTGAAACCAATAAGCGCCCTACTACAAAAGGGCATTTTACGATGGTAAATACCCGTCATCTATTACTATAGACAATGAAGATTCACCGTTGTCTATGTGAGTGTCGTGTAATATTTTTTACATTTCACGACGATAGGTTAAAAACCGTCATAATAGTAAATTTTTACAATGATGGTATTTTCAAAAAATGTCATAACATGTTAATCCTACCATGACGCTTATGTAGACAAACGTCATTACATTTTTGTATACCGTCGTAAATAGTAAACTGTTGATGACGGTCATAATAAATAACGTCATGAGAAGTGTATGATATCGTGTATTATGGAGATAATTATGACGATTTTGATAACCACCATCGTAAAAATGATTTTTGCCGTTGCAATTCATTACCTTTATTATGACGTTACTTTTATTTAGTATTGTTAATGTTCCACTTCTACTACGACATCTGTTTTAATGTCGTCGTGTAGATTATCCTTTTTACTTCAGTTTTTACATCTATCGTCGTGAGTACTGCTTTTAATTTTAATTCCACCCTAAAAATTCTCCTCAAAGTAATTACATTTGCTCTGAAAATATCAAATTAATAAAAACAAATACCAAACATTAAACTCTTGAGATTTATATGCTACTAAATAAATAAAAATCATTACAAAATATTGAAAATGTTAATACGGAGAAGTTTACATTTAGAACTAGCAAATTCAGTTACAGAAATTTGCATGCCCATTGGCCAAGCAGACGATATCTGTGGGGTTTATTCACTCCTCCAATGGTTGGGGCTGCCTTGTCGAGCAGCCTGTAAATCATTCAAAATCAAATATATGATTAAATACTATATTCAAATCCATGAAATAACTAAGCCCCACAAAACCCAATAGTTGAACCTATCTTGAGTGGTGATTTATTGATGTAGCGGAAGCCTTAAAAAACCTAACAATATAAAATATCATTGAATCAATCTTCTAAAACTTGTGAAATTCTAAGATTACCAAGATTTAGGCAACAACTTCGATAAATAAAAAAAATATCAAAAATTAGAATTATAGAGAAAACGTCTCAAACAATATCATCCAAAAACTACTGAAAAACCCTAAACATAAAAGAAAGGGAAGATTATAAAAAGTATCCAAAACTTACGAAAACAGCTTATGGGCCTCCGTAAGTGCCTAAAATGACCTTTTTTGGGCCTAAAACTCAAGTCAAAAGTCATGGTCTCGGGAAGGTGGACTGCGCGTACGACAATCCATTCACTCCAAAAACTCCAACGCTACACCGTCCGCATCATTTATGGTCCGACGTGGTTAATCAACCTGAAAATGAACAAAATAATTCACAAATTATCGAGGATCTTTTGACACAATAGCAAAATTCACCAAAAATTCAGGCAAAAGATCTAAAGGAAAAAGGAAAACCCAAACTGAGAGGGTTTAAGGGTGAGATGAAGCGATAATGAAGAACAACTAAGAGAGACAGAATGAAAGAGAGTGATGACAAAGGGCGACAATGAGAAGGATTGAAGTGAGAGAGGGAGTAAGATGAGAAAGGGAGTGATTGGGCGAAAGAAAAATACTGAAGAGATGTTATATTTTTAGCGAATCCTAAGTCTGAGATGAGGGGGATAGAAAAGTAGAGGCAGACGAGGGAGAAAAATGAGACAACGGAGACAAGTGAGAGAGGGAGACAGGGGAGTTTGGGAGACTTGATAACGAGAGATAAGGGTTGTCGTGAGGGGGAGAAAGAGAGGAGAGAGGCGTAACTTTTAGTATTAGCTTTGGGTTTTTTAGTTTTTATCTTTTTGACTGTTTGCTTCAATTCCCCATCAGAAACCTAGGGTTTCACAAAACATGTGAAAACAACATCGTAAGTGATTATTTTCTCTTACGACGTTTTATAAAACACCCTCGTAAAATATATCAGACATATTTGCATGACATTATAAAGAAAAATCGTCGCAAACCAATACCAACACTTTATATAAATTGCCATCGTAAAATATCATTTTCTATGATTTTGTAAATCTACCCTCGTAACACATAACTTATACATTAACACGACGTTATAAAAAACCACCGTTATGAATGCATAATAATTTACGACGCTAACAATTTATTTATGAAATTAAACATTACTAAAATCAACCGTCGTCTATATTTTTTACCTACCGTTGCCATGATCGACGAACCGCCCACAGAACAGCCCCAGGCCGAGCCCGTGGAACCTTTAGAACCGGTTATACCCTCACGGGAACAACTAGAGAAGAGAGTTTAAATTGGGTCGATGCTCGCCCTAGAGCATAAAAAGGAACTCACAAAATCCTTTCGAGATAATAGTGACGTCTTTGCATGGACCCATGAAGATATGCCCAGCATAGATCGACGTGTTATCACCCACCAACTCAATGCAGAACCGAAGTTCACGCAAGTTAGGCAGAAAAAGGATGAATGTCAATGTGAAAATAGACGAAGCCATTATTGCGGAAGTGGAGAAACTGCTCTCTACCGGATTTATCAAGGAAGTCCAATATCCAGAGTGGTTGGCTAACGTCGTGCTAGTCAAGAAAGTAAATGGAAAGTGGAGGGTCTGCATAGACTCATTTTTATTGAACAAAGCATGTCCTAAAGACTGCTTCCCTCTCCCCAACATAGACCACTTGGTTGATGCCACATTGGAACATGATCTACTTACTTTCATGGAAGCATATTCGGGATATAACAAAATTTTGATGCACCCTCCTTACCAGGAGAAAACCTCATTCATCACCAGTCGACAAACTTACTACTATATGGTGATACCCTTCGGATTGGAAAACACAGGGGCAACCTATCAAAGGTTGGTGAACAAAGTATTCTTCGAATAAATATCGTAGAATGCGGAGGTGTACGTGGATGATATGCTCGTTAAGAGCAAGAGGTCCACAGACCACGTTGCCGATCTCACCTAGATGTTCGACACCTTGAGGAAGTATAAGATGAAGCTGAACCCTACTCGTAGATCTAAGGTTAACAAGAACCCTGAATGCGATGACGTGGAGGATCTACAACGACTCACAACTTATCGTCAACCAGATTAAGGAGGAGGGCGAAAGGGGACAACATGCCAAATACCTAACCCAAGCACAGGCCTTTTCTTAGAAAATATGACTCCTACAGGATTCGACAGATCCTTTAGAGCCTAAACACTAACGCAGACTCGTTCACTAAGCTGACCTCTACCTACGACACTAAGATCAGCCGGATAGTGCTCATGGAATTTCTTCCCTTTTTGAGCATCAATGGTGAATACACATTAGAAACCAACAAGGTAGAGGCGGCCTCGTCATGTATTACCCCCATATTCGAGTACCTACGGGATGGAACACTACCTCCTGATAGGAAAGCTGCACGCAAGCTATGCCTCTGGCCAACCAATTATATAATTATTGATGAAACTTTGTATAAAGATATTTTTCATATACCTACCTGAGGTGTATTGCACTCTACGAGGAGTTGTACATGATGAAGGAGGTCTATGAGGGAGTCTGCAGGAACCACAGCGGAGCTCGGGTACTACGCCATAAGATAAAAAGGTCGGGGTATTATTGGCCGATGATGGTCTCAGACGCCAAGAATTTTGTGAAGTGTGACAAATACCAAAGGACCACGAATATTCCACACTGACCTCCAAAACCACTCACCTCCATCCCTAGCACGTGGCCATTCTCCTTGTGGAGGGTCGATTTAATTGGTCCCCTACCCATGGGAAAAGGTCAAATAAGTTTTCCATTATCGCCATTGACTATTTCACCAAATGTGTAGAGGTGAAGCCCTTGGCTATGATTCAACTACATAGTTCATATGAAAGAATGTGATATGAAGGTTTGGCGTCCCCCACATGATCATAACATATAATGGAAAACAACTTGATAATGCTAGGTTCAGGTGGACATATGAAATCTCAAAATCAAGCACCTTACCTCCTTATCGGCCCCCCCACAGTCCAATAGACAAGTAGAGGCTATTAATAAAACTATCAAAAATAACCTAGAAGGAAAGAAAGGATTGTGGGTCAACGAGTTCCCAAACGTGATGTGGGTTTATAGGACCACGAGCAAGACAGTGACAAGAGAGACCCCCTACAGGCTGGCTTTCGGCATAGAGGCTGTTATACCGGTGGAAATGGACATACCTTCCTACCTAGTCCAATGGTACGACCCGGAGCAGAGTATCATTGAGTTGAGGAAAAACCTGGATGACATGGAAGAACTACAGGACCAAGCTAACTTGTGAAATGAACCCTACGAGCTCGCGGCCTCACGGTACTACAATTATAGGATGAGAGTCCATCAATTTTGAATGGGTGACCTAGTCCTACAAAAAAGGAAGGATGTGAAAATATGAGCCCCTGAGCGAAATTGGGAAAAGCCTTAACTGGTAATGGAGGTAGTGCGCCCCGGTACATATCGACTATAGGACATGGACGGATGGGACTTGATGTACCCTTGGAATGTGGAGCACCTGAAGATCTACTATCAATTACAAAAGAAGATAGGCAGAGGGTTATGTATCGACATCATATCAAATATAAAGGCTATTTTCTTTAAGGAGTGGACCAAGAAGGAAAAAGTGATGACTAGCGTGGTGCTGCCTACCAGTTGGGAATAAAAAGTGATGACTAGCACTGTGCTCTAGCCTCCAGTCGGGATGAAAAAGTTCTATCTGCCGAGAACCCCAGCTCGTCAGACGGGAAATGAGCACTAATTAGGGCACAAATGCCTCACTATACTCTGAAAATTAAAATGTGATGATTGACGCGATGCTCTAGCCCATCAATTAAGATTAAAAAGTGATGATTAACGCTATGCTCTAGCCTGCCAGTCATAATAAAAAAGTCATTTCTGCCGACACCCTTGCTCATCAGACGGGAAATGAACTCTAGTTAGACCAGAAATGTCTGGCTAGACTCCAAAAATCAAAAAGTCGTAACTGGCATGGTACCCTAGCCCATCAGTCGGGATTAAAAATTAATGACTGGAGTGGTGCTCTAACCTACCAGTCGGGATCAAAAAGTGATATCTGCCGATCACCTTAGCTCGTCAGATGGGAAAGGAGCTCTAGTCTGAGCAGAAATGCCTAGCTTGACTCCAAAAAAAGTGATGACTGGCGTGGTACTTTAGCCCACCAGTCGGGATTAAAAAGTGACGACTTGCGCGGTGCTCAAGCCTGCCAGACGGGATAAAAAACGTGATGTATGTTGAGCACCCTAGTTCACCAGAAGGAAAAAGAGATCTAGTCAGAATAGAAATGTCTGGATAGACTCCAAAAATCAAAAGTGATGACTGGCGTGTGTTGTAGTTCGCCAGTCAGCATTGAAAATTGATGACTGGCGTGGTGCTCTAGCTCACCTGTCATGATCAAAAAGTGATGTCCATTGACATCCCAGCTCATCAGATAGGAAATGAGCTCAATTTAGAGTAGAAATACCTGTCTAGACTCTAAAAATCATAATGTGATGATTGGCGTGTCGCTTCAGCCCACTAGTCAAGATTAAAAGTGATATTTGGCAAAGCGTTCAAGATTTCCAGGTAGGAAATGAGCTTTAGTCAGAGCAGAGATGTCTGGCTGGACTCCAAATAGGAAAGGGATGTCCGGCAAAGCGCTCTAGCTCGCATGACAGGAAAGGAGCTTCAGACTGGAGCAGACAAACCCATGTAAACGGTGAGCAGAGGTTTGAAATAGCTCTACTTGAACAGACCCCCAATTAGGAGCAGCGTGACTCCTTAAGGATACATCAAGGCTGTTCGACCTGACCTCCTTTAAAGGGGGCAACCCGCTAGAAAAAAAAATTATAGAGGTAACTTCGCTACTAGGATAACATGTGTAGTAGCCCAGGGAAAACTCCAAGAGTAGGGCAGCCTTGAACTCGGGGTACTCTTTAAAGCCCTCGAGTTATCAAGTAACCTCCATTTCTCAACTCTCAACCTGAGAAAGCTTCTCCTACTGAAGCCGGAACGTATTCAACAGGACACTCTCTTGCCGACGAAGACTTGATAATCTTGTAAAAATCGAATAGTTGAGCCTCAAAATCCCGATAAGCTTCTTGGGCCCGAACCAACTCCTCAAGGCTCATCGTCTTCTCTGCCGCAACACGGAGCTTCTGGATCTCCTCTGTCAGCTATTCATTATCTTGGCAAAGGGAATCACGCTTCTGAGTCGTGGTGGGGAAGTGGCCTCGGCCGCCACAAACATCACAGATCTGCAATGGTCAAAATGTGCCAGCATCGTGACATTATAGGAAAGAATATTTAAATGTTAATGAACAAGTAAGGAAGCGACAGACACATATAAAAGGTATAGGCAAGCTCTGCCCCTGACAGCTCGAGAAGGGCGGCTCCCTTATCAGGGTCAGCTGCATGGATCACCATTCTAGGAACCTCTTCACCTCTCCCCGGGCTCGGTCCCGAGGACTATGATTCTCTCCCCCCACAACCGAGTGTTAAAATATGTCCATAAAGTAGCGTGTAATAACTATATATTTGTATTTAGTTATTTCTCAGACATTAGTATTATTGAATTTTTATGAATAAATTGAAAGTTTTATTTTAAATTAAAGTGTGTTTGTAATTTACTCAAATCCTGAAACTTTTATCAAAGAACAAAGAGTGAAGATAGGAATCTCTAGAAGAATTCTTTTGAGAAGGTTCATAACAATATTCACAGTCTTAGGATCGACTGAACAATCAAATCTGATTACGACTATTAGATTGTACCAATGGATGTCAGTCATGGGGCATGTGAGTAGAGACTCAAACGGTTAACCTACACGTGTTATGAACACGTTGAATATTCCAGTAATAATTTAGTTTAGAGCCCAAAACCGTTTACGTAGCTCCATCTAATTGTTACACCTTAAAGGTATTTTCATTATTACCATAATCCTGAGGTGAATACATAATTTGACTTAGTTAGTTGTAATTTTGATATATCAAATAAGTGAGTTCAAATTGGCAGGTAATACATCGGCTGTTGGGATTGTAATTCAATTAAGTTAGAGTTACGTAATTCACAGATATGAAAATTCATGGTTAGATTGTGAAAGCAACAATATCACCTTATGTTTAATGATAGATGTGTGAATAAATTAACCCGACCAGGTATTCAATGAATAGAGTCATTGATTAAGACTTGTGAGTTGTACGAGACAATTCACTATTATGTTTTTCTTATTCACAGTCAATAAATGAGTTAAAAAAATAATAACAAGAGGGGTAAATGATAATTTTTACATTCTGCTCTTGTTACAGATATTCACGATGGATATTATGTTAAAATATTTCATGCACTGTGAAAATAAAAAGGGTTTATTTACACCAACAGAAAAGTAGTGTGCATGAATCGATAGTTGATTTGGCATCGAACTTATATTGGAGTTGTACGATGTCAAGATTACATAGGTCAAAAATTTATGGAGATAAATATTTCGGGTATTGGAATCCATAACTCTATTCATGTGGGTCCATTCGGTCTCAGAAATAGCTCATGAGAACTGGAATAAAGAAACGAAGTAAATTGGATCAAAATGTGTTTTGGTGTCAAGGCATATTTCCTACACCTATATGTGATGGATGATGTCACTTAATTGACTAAGTGTGATTAATTGTATTGAAATTAATTAATTTATTATTTTCTAATTATTAGATAATTAGTAAATAATAAATTAATTAATTAATTAATTTGATAATGATCAATTAAATCTATCTTTTGGATTGATAAATTTCGATATACAACTCTAACACTATGGAGATATACTGATTTTCGGCAATTTAAATATATGAGGTGAATTTTTGAAAATTTAAAATATATGGGTATATTTATAAATATCAAAAATTAGATTTTATAAAATCTAATAGTAGTTTGATTGTAGAGAGAGATAGAGATATAGATCTCATATCAGATATAGAGAAAAAGAATTTTCTCCCCCGCCTAGTGATTACCGTCGATTGAGAGAGCATTGAAGGAAAAATATTTGATTTTTTCCTTCAATTATTTTGGGAGCCCACACTCAAATTCCTAACATAATTCTTGTGAGATATATTTCTGAAATTAACATATATTTCTGAAATTAACAGGTGGTTATTGGTGGAAGAAATTCACAAATCATTCTTGGAGTTCATGTACGTGATTCAGATATAGAAGTTTAAACAACACGAAGAATACTCGAAGGATTTCCGCTAGTTCAGAAATTTTCCGATACAAAGTATAGGTGGAAATTTTACTAACCTTATCATCTCATTTAATATAGTATATTCATAATCGCACGTTGTTTGGTTTTAAATTATTTAATTCGATAAATAAGTTAATTGAATTTTTTTTATATTCTGCCCACAAACCGTTTATGGTTCAAACTTATTATTTAATTGATATTAAAACCTATTGATCCCAGCAATTGGTATCAGAGTCATATGTTCTTGATTATGCATATAGATATTTGAAACAGACGTATCGTGAAGTTTGTGGATATTGGCATATGATTTTGTATCGTAGATTCAAAACTGTTTTGATTGTGTAATGTGATTAGATCTCTAACTATTGGCTATAGGCGTTTTTATTTCAATGTAGAATTGATGTACGCTGAATTTGAGGCATAAGAATTTATATAATTTATTTTGTTGCAATAGTTGTATTTTTTTATAAATTTGATGTAAGATCATTGTCGCGTGGAGTACTGTTCATGTCGAATTACTGTTCATGCCAGAGTTACTGTTCCGGTAGCTGACGATATTGTTTCAGTGCCGTCACCGCCGCTGTTTGCTATCGTGCGCTGCATGGTGACTAGGGTTTGTGAAACCCTATGATATCTCATGATAACCCTTACACTATTTTTTTATCTTTTAAAATTTTAAATTGTAAACAAATAAAAGATAATTAAAATTCAAAAGTTAATTATATGTTCTATCTTTATATTTTTTAAATTTTGAATTTAAAGATAATTATATATTTATCTTTTTATCTTTTAAATTTTAAATTCAAAAGATAATTATCAATGTTATTTTTTATTTTATTAAAAAAGGAAAAGGGTATAATTAATGAGATTATTTAATTAAGAAAATAGTTTTTCTTATTTAAAGGGTTTTAATCAAAATTTAAAATTTGAATTTTGAATTTTGAATTTTGAATTTTAAGTTTTAAATTTGAATTTTAAAATGTGAATGGACTTTGTATAGAGTTACAAAGTGGCTGGATAGCATGGAGAAGGAGGAAATTACAGACGCCATGAAATTTATAAATTAATTTATTATTCTTTTTGGGTTGTAGATAGAAATGAGTCAATATGGAGGTTAAGTTTAAATGTATGATTTAATTTTAATCGCGCATCAACATATAACATGACATATAGAGCTAGGGATATGTCAATATCAAATTGTCATGTAGCATGTACATGTATCATTGTAGATTAATTAATAATGGTTATAATTTCATTATAATGTGAAATTTATAATGGTTATGATTTAAAATTAAATAAAGAATTTATAAATTTCATCACGTTTTCCAAATTAATAAAACTTATATTTTGAAAAACAACCAAAAATCTATTTTTTTAAAACTAAGTGGGAGGGTCGTTTATGGAAGTTCTCAATGTCACAAACGCTAAATTGATTGTGCCACGAGGAATGGTTTAGAACCGCTCATAGCGATCATCTCTTCAATAGGAGAAACTTTAGAGTCGTGTCACTTTGAGTCATCGAATTGCTTGAGAAGCTGAGACTTTTAAAGGAAGTGTTACGGCAGAGCCGTAACATAGACAGACTGTTAATCCATAACAACTTTTAAGAGTCGATGCGTTGGTTAAATACTTAGACTGAAGCACATTAGAATCCCCACTTAGGGGCTAGTAAATGGGGCCAAGGTGATGAAAACCATTGGTGATTGGTTCAGCTAGATGTAGAGATATTTGAGCATTAACCAAACGAGAAGAGTCTTGATTCGATAGGAGATAATTTGGACTTCATCCCTCGATGAGACAAGCTATGTTTTTTATCTTAACATCATGGAGGAAATATTTTTTAATGGATTTTTAAATGTTTAAGTACTTGCATCATGCATCATACTTTCCTAAATGATTGAGCATTTATTAACACCATTTTATTTATTCTTTTCAGTAATCACGTCGTTATCCCTTCTCTAAACTATTCTTAACGTGAACAAATTTACTGATAAAAATTTTATGGATTGGAAGCGAAATCTTGATATCGTGCTAACAGTAGAAAAGCACAAGTTTGTGCTCACAACTGCTTGTCCCATTGAGCCTATTGTTGAATCGACTCAATAGGAGAATGATGCTTATGCTTCTTGGTTGTGTTGTGATGAGATCACCAGATGTTACATCTTGGCATCTATGAGCAATGTTTTGCAACAACAACAACAAAACTTTACCTAGTACATTTGAGAACTTCAAGATTTATTATTCGATGAATAAGCTGAAATACTCACTTTCTGAGCTCATGAAAGAGCTGCAAGCTACTGAGACTCTGTTTCTGAAGGGCAAAAGGAAGTCTAGAGAAGCTAACTTTACTGAAAGAAAGCCTTCCACCTCTGGCTCTAAGATGAAACAAAGAAGAGGTTCAAGGAAAGCGAAGAAGCAGAAGCCGAGAGCTACCAAAGGCAAGAACGCCACGAAGGTAGACAAGTCAAAAAACAAGTGTTTTAACTGTGGAGCTACTGGTCATTGAAAATGCAACTGCCTAGAATATCTCAAATGGTTGAGATCTAAAGGTATAGTAATGGTTACTGATGCTTGTTATGTAGCTGAATTTGTTTTATCTTGGATTGTAGACTCTACAGCTACTAACAATATATGTTGCTCCTTGTAAGGGTTCAGGGAAGTCAGAAGGCTTGACGAGGGTGAGTACAACTTTCGCTGAGATAATGGAGCACTAGTATCGACTGTATCTGTGGGAACTATGAAATTATGTTATAAGAAACATTTTATTATTTTGCGTGATGTTTATTATATCCCAGTTTTTGGAAGAATCTTATTTCTTTCAGTGCATTAATTGAGCAAGGATTTGATCTTAAATTCATTGATAAAGATATTGATATTTTTAAAAATGAATGCCTAATTACTATTACACACATATTTAATAAATTGTTTCGCATAAAACCAATAGTTCCAATGATATGTGATATTAAAGTGTATAATGATTCACAAAGAGATAGTTAAAGGATGGTCATTTGCAAACTTTAAGTGTGGGATCACTACCCACAAGCGAATCCCGTATTGAAGGTAAAATGACCAAGATACCTTTTTCAGCCAAAGGTGAAAGAGCCACTCAATGCCTTGAACTCATACATAGTCATGTTTGTGGGCCATTGAATATCCAAGCAAGAGGAGGTTATGAATATTTCGTAACCTTCACCGATGACTACTCACGTTTTGGTCATGTTTATCTAATAAGTCAAAAGTCTGAAACCTTTGAAAAGTTCAAAGAATTTAAGGCCTTGGTTGAAAAGCAATTAGAAAAAAATCAAAATACTACGATCCAATCGTGGTGGAGAGTACTTCCTAGGAGAGTTCGAAGACCCTCTTAAGGAAAAATGTATTCTTTCTCAGCTTACAGCGCCTGGTACGCCACAATAGAATGGTGTGTCAGAGAGAAGGAATCAAACTCTGATGGATATGGTTAGATCCATGATGAGCTACGCATCCCTTCAAGTTTCCTTCTAGGGATATGCCCTAGAAACAGTGACATGTATTTTGAACCAAGTTCCGTCGAAGACGGTTCCTGGTACATCATATGAAAGATGGTATGGATGAAATTCGTCTATTAACCATTTTAAAATTTGGGGGTGCCCAACATATGTTCTAAAACCGAAGACAGGCAAGTTGTCCTGTCGTTCAGAATTATGGATGTTCGTAGGATATCCTAAAGGAACGAAAGGGTACATCTTCTACAGTACAATTGACCAGAAAACATTCGTTAGAAAAAATGCTCATTTTCTTCACATTATAAGTGTACAGCTAAGAAGCAAAGTTGTGTTAGAGAAATTATTGAGTGGGAGGACATTGACTCCCATATCAAAAATTATTTCTGATTCAATAATGGAAGAACCACGACAGGAGCCAGAGCCTATAGAGCCTCGACGTAGTAGGAGGGTTATGAGACAACCTAAGAGGTATATGTCCTATGGAGAGGGTTTGACAACTGTCTTAGATAAGGACCTTGATGAACATGTCTCCTACTTAGAGGCCATGGATGTTCCTGAAGTAAATTTATGGCTAGAAGCCATGAACGTTGAGATATATTCGATGTACTCGAGTGGAGTCTGGAAGCTTGTAGATCTTCCTAAAGGGATAAAACCCGTAGGATGCAAATGGATCTATAAGAAGAAAAAAGGTCCAGATGGAAACGTAGAGACATTCAAAGCTAGGCTAGTAGCCAAGGGCTACACCCAAAAAAGAAGGAATAGACTATGAAGATACATTCTCTTTAGTTGCCATGCTTAAATCTATCTGAATTCTTTTATCCATTGTTGATGCCCTTGATTATGAAGACGTCAAGACTGCTTTTCTAAATGACATTCTTGATGAGCTCATTTATATGGCTCAACCAGTCAGGTTCACGGAGAAAGGCCAAGAGGGAAAAGTTTACGAACTGTAGAAGTCCATTTATGGACTTAAGCAAGCGTCACGATCGTGAAACATTAGATTCGATGAAATTGTTAAGAACTATGGTTTTGAACAGTTAGTGAACGAGCCATGTGTATATAAGCTGATACACGAAAGGAAGGTGGTTTTTCTAGTCTTTACGTAGATGATATTCTACTCTTTGGGAATGATGTAGAAAATTTAGCTGATGTCAAAATTTGGCTTGCAAATAAATTTGATATGAAGGATCTTGGAGAAGCCGCATTTGTCTTAGGTATTCAGATCTTTTGAGACAGGAAAAATAAATAATTGGTACTGTCTCAAGCATCTTATATTGATAAGGTGTTTGATCGCTTCAGTATGCAAAACTCTAAAAAAAGATTTCTTCCTTTTAGACATGGAGTCAGCCTCTCCAAGGAGCAGTCTCCCAAAACGCCTCATAAAGAGGAAAACATGAGAAAGATTCCCTATGCATTATCCATAGGAACTCTCATGTATGCGATACTTTTCACTAGGCCAAACATTTGCTATGTCATAGGCGTGATGATTCGTTTTCAACCTAATCCCGGAATTAAGCATTGGAATGCCGTCAAACATATCCTTAAGTATCTTAGGAGAACAAGGAATTACATGCTTATGTATTTAGGTAGTGACTTGAATATGATGGGGTATAACGATTTTGATTTCCAAGCTGATAAAGATTCTAGAAAGTCCACTCTAAGATCAGTGTTCATCCTGAATGGTGGATCAATTGTATGGAGTATCAAGCAATCTTATATTGCTGATTCTATCATGGAAGGTAAAAATGTGGCAGCTTGTGAAGCTGCAAAGGAGGCTGTATGGCTTAGGACGTTCTTGAAGACCTTAGATGTTATTCTAAACGCTAAGAAGCCCATGACACTTTATTGTGATAAGAGTGGGCTGTAGCGAATTCTAAGGAACCTAGAAGCCATAAGAGATCCAAACACATAGAACGTAATATCACCCAATTAGAGAAATTGTTCAGCGTGGAGACGTTGTGGTTACGCATATTTTTCAGTCAACAACCTGACAGATCCATTCACAAAAACTTTAAGCAGTAAAGTTTTTTTATAGTCATCTGGAGGGCTTGGAGATAAGAGATTGTACACGCATACTTAAGTCCAAGTGGAAAATTATTGAAATATGTCCATAAAGTAACGTACTATTTATTTGTATTTAGTTATTTCTCAGATATTAGTATTATTGAATTTTTATGAATAAACTGAAATTTTTATTTTAAATTAAAGTGTGTTTGTAAATTACTCAAGTTCTGAAACTTTTATCGCCAGACGAAGAATGATATTCGCAATCTTAGGATCGACTGGGCAATCAAATCTGATTACAACTGTTAGGTTAAACCAATGAATGTCATTCATGGGGCATGGGAGTAGAGACTCAAACGGTTAACCTAGACATGTTATGTACATGTTGAATAGACCGGTAACAAATTAGTTTAGTGCCCAGAATCATTTACTTAGCTCTAAATCTAATTGTTACATATTAAAGATATTTTCATAATTACCTAAATCATGAGGTGAATACGTAGCTTGACTTAGTTAGTTGCAATCTTTGATATGTCAAATGAGTGAGTTCGAATTGGCGGATAATATCTCAGCTGTTGGGATTGTAATTCAATTAAGATTGAATTACGTGATTCACAGATATAAAAATTCATGGTTGGATTGTGAAAGTAACAATATCACCTTATGCTTTATTGATGGTATGTGAATAAATTAATCTGGTCAAGTATTCAATGAATTGAGTCATTGATTCAGACTTGTGAGTACGAGACAATTTTTTATTATGTCTTTCTTATTTACAGTCAGTAAAGGAGTTAATGAAATAATAACAAGAGAGATAAAATGGTAATTTTACATTCCACTCTTGTTACTGATATTTATGATGGGTATTTGTTGGGGTCATAGCCCAGAAGCTTAGGTGTCTCACGTACGGTTCCCTGAGAAGGGAGTGGCTACCTACTTGGACCGTAAAAATAAAAAGGGTTTATTTACACCAATAGAAAACTAGCGCGCATGAATCGAGAGTTGATTCGACATCGAACCTATAGTGGAGTCGTACAATGTCATGATTAAATAAGTCGAGAATTTATGCAGATAAATTCGTCAGGTATTTGAATCCTTAGCTTTGTTCGAATGGGTCCATCCGGTCTCAGAAATAGCTCATGAGAACAGGAATAGAAAACTGAAGTAAATTGGATCAAAATGTGTTTTGGTGCCAAGTTATATTTCCTACACCTATATATGATGTGTGATGTTACTTAATTGGTTAAGTGTGAGTAATTGTATTGAGATTAATTAGTTTATTATTTTTTAATTATTAGTTAATCAGTAAATAAAAATAAATTAATAAATTAATTGATAATGATCAATTAAATCTATCAATTGGATTGATAAATTTCGATACAACTCTAACAGTGTGGAGATATACTGCTTTGGGCAATGTGAATAAATGGGGGTGAATTTTGAGAAATTTAAAATATATGGGTATATTTCTAAATATCAAAAATTAGATTTGATAAATATCTAATAACAATTTAATTGCAGAGAGAGATATAGATCTCATGTCAGATACCGAGAAAAAGAGTTTTCTCCCCTCCCTAGTGTTCTTCGCCGATTGAGAGAGCATTGAAGGACAAATATTCAATTTTTTCCTTCAATCGTTTTGAGATCCCACATTCAAATTTGTATACAAAATTCTCATGAGATATATTTATGAAATTAACGAGTGGTTCTTGGTGAATAAAATTCACAAATCATTCTTGGAGTTCAAGTGCGTGATTCGGATCCCGAAGCTTGAAGAACATGAAAAACACTCGAAAGAATTCTGTCAGTTCAGAATTTCTCTGATATAAAGTATAGGTCAAAAATTATTTCTAACATTTTCTTATCGTTTAATAACGTATATACATAATCACACGTTGATTGATTTTAAATGGTTTAATTCGATTAAATAAGGTAATTTAATATTTTTTGATATTCCGCCCACGAACCATTTGTGGTTCAAACTTATTTTGTAGTTAATTTTAAAACCTACTGATCCCAGCACCGAGGGCATCAGAGCCTTATGTTTTTTACCATGAAGGCTCGACCGGTCAGCACCCAGAAAAGTAATCTTAAGGAGCTGAGATTGAGACCCCTCAACTTCAGGGTTAGTCACCTCGGACCCGGCTCGAGCTGACAGAAGAAATTTGGAGGATGCCTGAGGAACCACGTGATCAAAGTCGCCCTGCGACGGGCCTTGATCGGAGGATGATTGGAGTTTTTTGGGAAAGCTCCTGACGGCCTTCAGAGTAAAAGCAGGTACAGAAAAAGGTGAGAGAGACGAAGATGGCGATGGCACCCCTGAGGTCCCCTGAGGATGGGTAGAGGGAGAAAGTGTAGGAAGGATAGGGGGAGACAAGAAACAAGATTTGGGAATGACGTCGCATTCGGTTTTAAGGAGTTTTGGAATTACGAGGGCCAAGACTCTTCAAGCTTGAACCTACCAAACAGGTCTCGTCAAGAACCTCAGCCACGATATCCACTGGAGTATCTAGATGCAGCCTAAGCCGGAGTAAGGACGCGTGAGAGTAAGGAAACATGGGAGAGGTAAGGAAACTAAAGTGACGCTGGTCTGCAGGGTTTCTGGATAAATTACGGATTCGACCTATGAAGACGGCGAAGAGTTCCTTCGATTTCTGCCTCCCCACTACACACAAAAAGAGAATAAATTAATTTCTGAATTGGGAGAAAATACACTTTCTGCTTTTAGTCACAATCTCACATGGCCCCAAAAATCTAAGTTATCGAGTATGTGATCTACGGATCCAAAGGACAAGACTCCTAAGATCCAGAGACCACAAACGAACAATATTTCCTCTCGTTATACTAGGTGGGAACACTGTCCATTAGTCCCCTCACCCCTAGTCGTACCGCTGATATAGTACCACCCTGTAGGGTGAGACGGATCCTCCTCACCCGGTTTCTTCGGGGGAGTCTTCAGTTGGAACAGGAAGTCAAATTCGTCTAACGAGAAGTCCCCACCACCATGTAGCTTCCATAAGACCCAGCATCCTACCAGGACCCTCCATGAGTTAGGCTGGAGTTCAGCCAGGGTTATCCCCATAGAAGAGAACCACCTCCTGAAGAATGGGTGCAAGGGAAGACGCAACCCACCTCCCAAAGCCACCAGGTACAAGCCGATCCTTTCATCTCGAGGGACACTAACTTTATCACGATCTGGACTAATCAAATGATCTGACGGGTTAGGGAGCCGTTAGCTTACAAACTGACAAGCTTAGAAAATCAAAAACACACGTCGGTGGGATAGGTGACGCTTCAGTAACCGAGGTCACACGGTCCTCACTTCCCTCCCTCACGTGCTATTATTATCGTTACTTCTGAGAATGATGAATTTCAAATTTCCAATGTAGGAACCCACACACGTGGATTTTCACTTTAAAATGGCTCTTAGCCTGCCCAAACTCAACCTATAAGGACACTCTAGCAAGGAAGAATCACTACCATAACGATCAATAGAAAGATACAAAAGCTCTACGTTCGAATCATGCTTAGGAAAGGACATGAAAGGCTTCAGACCCAAGCTGGTAGGACTCGCGTAGGAACCTCGATTAGGGGAAACTGTTATGGGTATTCCCAAACTACCAACGACGTGGCACTATATGGCAAGTCATGACAGAGGTCTGTATTTTATTCCAGGAAAAGAGATTGGAGAATTGAGTTCCTAAAAGGGAAGGGAACTGATTTGACCAGGTCGGTCTCCAAGGAACTCGGACGACATCGACCAGCGTAAGTTAAAACGACTCGAGAAGAGGATCTAACGCAGGGGTCAGCTAGCCCTGTGTTAGGCATCATTATTATTCATCGAAAGTAGAACCCCACATGGCATTTTCTCCCTTGCACCAGACGCTGGTTGACTTCAGTTGCTATGATGAACCGTCGAGTCAGCCACCAAACGGTCACATCCATCACGTTTGGCTCGACTAAAGGTAAATCAACATTTAATGCACCCTCCTTTACGTTAACTCAGGGGATAAAGACATTAAATGTCACCCCTAGCTCGTCATATCAAGGAAAGGTTGTCACCTTGCCTGAAACTTAGTCGACACGCATCCTCCTCCAAGACTCCACGTATAAATACCCCCCACCCCTCCCCCATAAATGGTACAAGGTAAACAATTCTCTCCTAAGGGAAACTCTGTCAAAAGTTCTCCAGGATACTGACTTAGGCATCGGAAGCTCTTCGACGAAGAAATCACTCATGGGTCCTTTCGCCTTTAATTCTTTGTATATGTTGTGCAGGTTCTCGTCTGAAAGGACTCCTACGTGAAGAGAAGATTATTTGTTACCTCAATGTTGAGATTTTTGGTAATAATAAGTACATTTACCTTATAACAAAAAAAAATGAATAGACAAACTTTACAAGAAAAAGTACATTAAATTACAAGTTATGTCTTTTCAATTCAATGATGAAACTGACTAGAAATTTATTAACGTACCACGAAATTGCCTCTTGCAAAATCAAGAGAAGAATAATAATATGAAGATAACATAATTAAACTCCAGATAAAATTATTCATATAATACATTATAGAGATCTCAATTATATAGAGTAAATACACACCTTTTTAGAAATCATGTTACCACATTTTTTTAACATAAGTGGAAAGTGGAACCACACGATGTAACTGATCTTCTAGCTAGGAGTGAAGCCAGATTAGGGAAACATTATTATTTGCATGAACTATCTCATATTACAAAAGAGCTTCAATACTGCCAGATTTAACTTATTAACTCGAAGACAACAAACCATGACAACTCATTAATGTTAAAATCTGAGACTTAACTCACATATAAAACTAGGGTATGAGTTGTGAGAGTTGTACTAACCTTATATTCTTAGGTAAATACACATTCTTAATAAATATTGGATTATTTTTTTTCGACCCATCCATTACTTATCCAGTCCATTCTTTTACTCCTTGTGACAGTATGAGATCAAAATTATAATTATATTTAAATAATTAATTGATTTCTCAAATCCAAAAAATATGTCAACTGACTAAAATCGGTTATGTTAAATTCATTTTTCAAGTGACTTATAAGATGAGTAAATGTAAGAAGAGTCATTACTGTGAGAAACACATTTCATACTTTTCTTCCTTTCATGTCCTTTTCCACAAATTCCATGCTCATAATTTAGTTATGAAGTTGACAGTCAGAATAGATTTTGTCATAAGCATCTCACATGAGTAATGCATTGTAAAAGGGTGTTGTTCTTTTATTTACGGATTCTAGCAACCCGATTGGAAGGTCGGGACATGTGACAATTGTTCGTAATGAGTTAGGTCTAAAACGATCAGACGATATATAATCATCTAATCCTAAGGCCTTAAGAGCTTCGGAGAAAAACAAAACAAGATAAAATTAGGTACATATTTTTTTTAATTTACTACTATTAGTACACCAAGAATCCAAGATAGTAATAGTTATGTATAGAATACACATCCAATAAAGAAAACGAAGACATAATAGTAATTAAATAGTGAAACTACATGTAGTCTACACTACACTATTTACTGTGTTTCTTTGTGGCCAAGGTAGTCAGGAAGTCCTTGTAATCTCCAGAAGAAATCCCTTCACATATTGCATCTTTTAGTTCAATCCCATATTTTTTCTTGAGGACCATTTGAATTTCATCCACATCTACCTCTGCTCTGCTCACTATAACTCGTTCCAATGCCTCTTTATCTGTCAATTCACCCTTTATACTTGTTTTCAACACCTGCTTAATATCACGTGCCAATGTATATATATATACCGCTTAATGATCAATGTAGTGATAAGGTGCACAAATAGGTCATTTTAACCATCAAGTCGCAAAATGGCCTAATACTATAACAACCGTAAAATTGTATCATTTTGGATTGTTACACAGACACTAATGCAAAATTAGTAACATTTTTTTATGTATTAGATTGTAAAGATTGTGTCCGTATTGTATTATCATAGGTTATAAGTATAAAATAACTTCAATACCTCAGTAGTTCTATATAATGGCATCTAAAAATAACTGGGCGTTAGTAAAAGAGTTCTACATCATTTTCTTCACAAAAAAATTCAGAGAAATTGGTGTTCAAAATTATTGTATTGGGATTTTTTATTCTAAATTTTAGTCTTTGAAGATTAGAGTTGAAATTATAGATTTAATAAAAATTAGCTTAAATACTTGTGCAATAAATGATTTTTTTATTAGCACCGAACTTTCGGAGCATAATTCCTAAACTAATTTTGAAACTCTACAAGCCCTCAGATAGTAGTTTTTCACAAGTGCTCCATGAATAAATCAAGGGATAATTTTCATAACCACGAGATAGCATGACTCATGGTTCGAACCCGTAACTTTTGAAAAATAAATCTCATGTTCACAGTGATCATTTACACTACACCTCATGTAATAAAGGGTTCGTAGAAATTAATCAATAGCAACAACAAATTACTTTGACTTTCCTGCTTTCTAGATGGTTAACATTTACGTACGAAAAACTTATCTAAGATGGATGTTTACCTTTGCATAATAGTAAGGTGGATTGCAAATGCACTTGATCACAATTCTTAATGCACTTTCGAATTCCCCATTGTTAGCCTTCTTGAGTGACTATAAAAAACAAAGCAAACAACAATAAATTTTTAAAATCTAGTTTAATTGCTTCCTAATTTATGTTTATATATATTCGAAAAATGGCTTAAGTACCTTGGAATAGTCATGCCCATAGATGTGTTTATAGCATGAAAAGGTTAGGTTTAGCTGTTGAATGCTCCTTTTACTGAAAATTTCTAACACAAGAGCTTCTTCTATGGATCCTGAACTTCCTTCACCTGTTTGATAAAGCCTTCTAGCATCACCTTTGGCTATATGTTGGCTTACATCTTCATGATGTGCCTTGTGTGAAGCAGCCAAAGCTACTAAAATCTGTTACATAACCCTTCAAATTACTATAAGAATATATCAATCATTACATTAACGAAAATAAACGTGTTCACGCATAATTTATATGGAATTTTATTTGTTTAACGGTACTTTTGTTTTCAAAGAATTATTTATGCACCCGTTTATTTTCGTACATCGTCATTTTTATACATATCTTTATGTATAGAGTTGGTAGAGGACATGGTTTTGAGTTCACTAGCAAACTCATTCTAAGTGTTTTTTCTGCTAAAATCTCAAAAATCATGCTTTTGAATTTTCACTAAAACGATAATTAGAGTCCAAGAAATGTTTGGTCTTAACTCAATTCTAAAAATCCCTTTCAAGTGTTTACAAGCTGGAGAATTAAATAAATGAAAGCTTACCCTCTGAAATGCATGGGGAGGCTCAATACTAATAATATCTTGATCCAATTGTCTTCTAAATTTGGCTTGATAAGCTTGTTTCATAAGGAAAATTTGGCTTGATCTTCTACCCACAAATATTTCAACTAGAGCTTTATAATTTGTAAGTTCTTGTCGAATTGCTTTTCTTGCTATAATTGCATCACGATCATGAGAATCAAGCATCCACATAGATAAAGCTTCAAAAACTCCATTTTCTTCCTTAATTCTCTGTTTGTTCTCCATTCCAACTTTCTCAACCAATAAGAATTCTTCTCCATACATTGCCTTGTATGTCTCTCTAATTTGTTTCCTTTCATGTTGGTTTCTATCCGCCAATGCTTGAATCAATGTGTTTAAATTTTGCAATGAATCACGAAGTTGTTTGCATTCTTTTTCGAAGATGTGGTTTGACATGATTTTGATTTTGGTCACCATGAGAGAAGAACATTCGAGGTTGAAGGTTAGTTTGGGTTTATTTGGGCATATCAGTCCTATAACGGTATATGTATGTTTATATATATATAGAGAGAGGCAGCTCCGTTGTAATGGCCACGACAGAGGTCGTGATTTCGATACCCTTTTTAATTTTTCGTTATAAAATGAGTAATTCTAGATCGATTAAGTTTTAAATTAAGTGAAAAAAATAAATCATACATAGATTGAGATACTATAATTTTCTTTAAAATTTTGAAATAAATGACAATTCATTTTAAAATAAATTTAAAACTCATTAATATTAATTCAAATTTGTGACATATATGGGAAATGATTTAAACTTCCATGACTTGGAGCCTAAGGAATACGAGAGTTGCTACTTTTGTTACGAGTTCCATCAGTGTATTATTTCATTGGGATCCAACAAAAATAAATAAGAAAAGGCAAAGAAAGAAGCTTCTCTGTCATTTTTGCAAAGAAAGTGATGGAAAACAGGTTGTACTTTAAGAAAATGGTGGCATGTGAGTTTTGTTGTTTAGCAAAAAACTAATGGATTTCCTAGTAGACAATGAGTAAGAACTCAGGCCCATTATTTTAGTAACTTTTCAATGTCCTACTTCACAACCCATCTCCATAAACCATTTGTATTGTTTTAAATATATATATATATAAGTGGGATTCATCTCGGATGAAAATGGAGAGTGAAGTCATTGACTACAAATGAACTCTAGGAGCCTAGAGATGAGGAGAAATGGAAAAACTAATCAAAACAAATGAAAAGAGAGATGTCACAAAATTTACATAATTTTGAAAAACTTGAAATTGCCTCTTTTCTAAAACAAAATATTCCTCGTCTGTCTTTAGAGCATGCATTCAAGTTACTTGAAAATTCAAACACTTCAAGTTGAAAATGGGACACTTTCCAACTTGAAGTATCAGTTAGAGTAACTAAAGTTACATTCTTTTAGTTAAAATTATGCTGGTGAGGAAAATACCACATTTCTTAGATATGCTAAAATAAATATAATATGCTCAATGTTTTCTTCTGCATATTCCTAGCTTTCCCTTATTATTAAGGGTAACATTATTGAAATCATACATTTTTCGTAAACTTCCAGGTTTCTCACATTTTTCATAAAAGAAATATAATTTACATATTCTCTTGTTGGAATTTAGTTGTACCTCAAATTTATTGATAATTATGTTTAAGTAGATTTTTTAGAGAAAGATTTGATATTGTCTTTAATGAGAATTCTATTTTAAAGAAGTTTTTTACCATTCTAGAAATAGGTGTTATGAAAAAAGTTCGGTGACTCTTTAGCTAAGAAAAAAGATGACATCATCAATATAAGAAAATTGTTCTATTTCAAGATCGACTAATGCATGGATATATTATAAAACATAACGATTAAAATAATTATTTAACAATTAACTAAAATAATAATAGACCGAGTGACTATTGAGTATTTCTAAATTATAATCCTTAAAATAAAAAAATTAAATTGCAAAATAGACTTCAAAAATATATATTTCCCAGATATTACCTTCTCCTACTGATATCCATCTTTATAATCTTCAAGCTTCGTACAAAATTCTATTTAATTAAGAAAAATTATTTTTCTTAATTAAAATTAATTTCTATAATTATCTCTTCAAAATTAGTTTACTTTGACTTAATCAAATAAACATTTTATTTGATTTGGTCAAACCCAATCAACCTATTAATTTCTAATTTTCATAAAATTAAAAATTAATTTTTTTTAAATTACCTTAATTTCAAAATTTAAAAGGATAATAGATAGAGATAAGGTTATCATCAAACTCTATAGTGATAGAATTGGTTGGTATCAGGGTTTCTGTGAAATATCTCCAAATGTGACAACAATTGCCACCAACGATAGGACTCTCCTACCGCCGCCTATCACCGCTAGCCAGCCACAGCAGCCGCTGATCACCGTCATCGGCGTCGATTTTTTCGGCGACGTCGCTGGAACAGTAAATTCTAGCGACATTGCCATTAATCCAGAATCGGTGACGCCAGTGCAGGAAATCCAATTTCTGGTGCCGGCGCCAGAATTCTAAAAGATTTCCTATTTATATCCTTCTTCCTCCGTCGTTCGTCTTGTGCGTTCTTCGTCTTCTGCTATCAGAATAATTACAATAAATATTCAAAATAATATTACAAAAATTCCTACACCCCATGGCTTACACATGATCTAAGGAAAAAATTAAAGAACAAAACCTAACGCAATAATCATCATACAATTAACGATTCATTATTTTTCATACATTCAAAAAATATAACCATCCATGCATTTATACATATCTCATATTATATTAATAATGCAAGAAAACTCACACAACATTTAACATATAAATATATAAAGACTACTCTGATATCACTTGTCGGAAAACGCAGCGTAGCCGCAGCGGAGGCATTTAAAATAAAATAAGAAAAAAAATTCGATAAAAAGAAAAACAAGTGCGTCGCCACGATAACAAGAATTTTTTTTATTGAAAATTATTTTCAATCAGTGAGGATCCATTATATATTTATATATTAAATAATAAACATACAAGGTTAGGAATCATATATACCTCTTGTAATCTTCATCAAGCGTCATTGTAAAATTGATCGATCATCCGTCGCACGAAACCGTCCAACGATCAGTAGACTTCAAGATCTACACCAAGACCTTCTAAGTCAATCCTCAAAGCACTAAGACGTGTGGGGGCATGTAGAATATTAAAAGATACTTTTTATGTTTCTAGATGTTCTTAACACATGAGATATAGAGATTTACCGAGAAGAACTTTTGTAAGACGATTTTCTAAAAGAACGTGATGATTATTTTTTTAGAGATTTGATTAACTATTAATCGTAGATAAAAATCACTCTGAAAAATTGTGTTCACAACTCAATTCTCTCATTGATCAACTAATGATCTGATCAACTCATTCATCAACTGAGGCCAGCGAATAAAATCTGTATTTTATCCTAGATAATGGCATATCAAATATTTAGGGATAATTAAAATTAAAAAGTTAATATTTAATTTCAAATTTTTCAACACAGTGGGACCCCCTGAATAATGGTGCACAATTACAGTGCCTCACGGCATCATTGTAGTGTCATGTGACACTACAGTGTTGCACCCCTACTACTGTAATGTCACGTGACACTACAGTAGTCCATGTCAATCTCTGATACCCAATCAATGATTGACAGATGGAAATTACTGTAAATTAAATATTTATTTTAATTAGATAAATATCTAGATATAAGTTAATTCAAAATTAACTAAATTAACTAAATTAATTCAATATCTAGATATGATTATCCATATCAACTAAATTATCTATTATTTCAAAAATACTAGATTTAGTTAATCAAAAATATTATCTAATAATACTTTAATTATCTAATTTCACAAATTAGATATTCTGTCTCACTTATCGATAATGAAAAATAATCAATAATTATTTAAATATATATTAATTCTGACAATTATATTTATATATATATAAAATTCAATTAATTAATTCTTAATTAATTAATCACACATAATTATCTCATAATTATGTACTTGCCCAAAAATAAAAATTCTTTTGCAAGATAGTCTTTTCTCATGTCCTGAAATATTCACATTTTAGACTGTGTAATATAGAAGTGACTTGAGGATCATTGACATATAATCCTAAGCTCCAATAAGCCATATTATTAATTAAACTTTTTAATTAAATAATCTTATTTATTAATTCATTATTACTCCACTATAAATATGAAATTGAATTCTTAGTGATTATAGAATGTATTTACAGAGTATTCTCATGTAGTCCACCGATATACTCAATTTATATAGTTTTGTCTTCCAATTATTGATTGATAAATTAGAACTGGTTAAAATTACCATTTTACATTTCTAATTATCTCTTGATCATTAAGTATCATTAATCCACTAGTGAATGACTAATTTATAATCTTATTATAAATTTGAGCTCAATAACCATTCAGTTCTAAAATTAACACTTAAAGGAATCAATATACGATCCATTAAAAAATCTTGGATTCCAAATCTTGTAAGATCATGTTCTCACCCATACATATCACTGAATCTCCTAAATAAAAGTCGCTAGCCTGTTTTACAGACAAACATTAATGAGTGAATCATATGATCCAATAGACATGTATAGAAGTTCATGACTACTCAAGATTCAGACTGATCTACATATGATATCAAATTGATGTGTATTAAATCTTTATTATAAACCTTGCATTGATAAAGATATTAATTCACATCGGTCTAGTCATATATAATCTCATTATATAAAGTAAATTCACTAAGATGTCTATCCACATCAATGATCTAGATCTACATCACACGCATTCATAATGCTTAGTGAACCGTACTAGTAACCATCATTAGAGATTACATACTTTAATATGTTGCTAACAATTTTATTCATTATTTATGATCTTAATCTTCTCGTACTAATACAAGATCATAGTCTCATTAACGAATATGAAATTTTCAAAAATTTATATAAAATTTCAACAATAATTTAAAAGAACAATGATAAGAAAAATGTAATTCTCATTAAATTTCATATCAAAATGTCAATACACATGCTTTGAGGGTATAGCCCCCAACAATTCTTCTTTAAAATCCATAGAAAACATAGCAAATAGTGTTGTCAATGCATCTACAATTTGATTATTTTCTTTAGGTATATGATCAAAAGAGATTTCCTCAAAGGTTTAGCTTAATTCAGTTACATGTCGCTATGTGAGACCAACTTCGAGTCTCTAGCTTCTCATTCTCCATTTAGCTTACCTATCACTAGTAATGAGTCTCTGTATACTTGAAGTTTCCTTATCCTCATATAGCAAACATTCAGAATTCTCATAGTACATTCTCCATATTCTGTCGGATTGCTTGTATAGTCAAAACATAGTTTTTTGTTGAAAATGAAAATAACTTTTTCAGCCAAGAGGTATAGCGCAAATGGTCACCATGGGATTAGGGGTTAAAATTATCATTTTACCTTTCTAATTACCTCTTGATCATTAAGTACCATTAATCTTGATAGCAATTATTGGTTAGTAAATTAGAACTGGTTAAAATTACAAATTTACCTTTCTAATTACCTCTTGATCATTAAGTACCATTAATCTACTAGTGAATAACTCATTTATAATCTTATTATAAATTTGAGCTCAATAACCATTCAGTTCTAGAATTAACACTTAAAAGAATCAATATCGATCCATTAAAAAATCTTGGATTCCAAATTTTGTAAGATCATATTCTCAGCCATCCATATCACTAAATCTCTAAAATAAAAGTCGCTAGTGTGTTTTACAAAAAAATCTTAACGAGTGAATCATAAGATCCAGTAGACATGTATAGGAGTTCATGACTACTCAAGATTCAGACTGATCTACATATGATATCGAATCAATATGTATTAAATTTTTACTATAAAACTCGCATTGATAAATATATTAATTCACATGGGTACAGTTAAATATAATCTCATTATATAAAGTATATTCACTAACATGTCTATCCACATCAATGATCTGGATCTAGATCACACGCATTCATAATACTCAGTCAACCGTACTAGCAATCTCGTTAAAAATTACATACTTTAATATGTTGCTGGCAATTTTATTCATTATCTATGATCTTAATCTTCTCGTACTAATACAAGATCATAGTCTCATTAACGAATATGAAATTTTCAGATATTTATATAAATTATTCAACAATAATTTAAAAGAAAAATTATACGAAAAATGTAATTCTCATTAAATTTTATATCAAAATGTCAATACACATGTTTTGAGGGCATAACACCCAACACTTCTTCCTTAAAATCCGCAGAAAGCATAGCAAATGTGTTGTTAATGCATCTACAATCTGATTATTTTCTCTAGGTATATGATCAAAAGAGATTTCCTCAAAGGTTTAGCTAAATTCAGTTACACGTCGCTATGTGAGACCAACTTCAAGTCTCTAGATTATCATTCTCCATTTAGCTTACCTACCACTAGTAATGAGTCTCTGTATACTTGAAGTTTCCTTATACTCATATCGCGAACAGTCAGAATTCTTATAGTACATCATCCATATTATGCCGCATTGCTTGTATAGTCAAAACATAGTTTTTTGTTGAAGATGAAAATAACTTTTTCAGCCAAGAGGTATAGTGCAGATGGTCACCGTGGGATTAGGGGTTGCTCCCCCCCCCCCCCCCCNNNCCCCCCCCCCCCCCCCAATCGTCTTAGGAATTTGTCCCTTGATTTACATGTAGTGCACTTGCAGAAAATTCCTAGCCAATGCTTGTGCACCCTTTGGATTAGTCGGAGAACTCGCTCCGAAGACACGCTGCTAATCTAAAAAAAATATTTTCCTTAGGAGATGAGGATTGCCCGATTCCATTTTCAACATCATTAGATGTGTCATCAAATAACATTGTCCACAAATTAAGGTCCATAGATTCTCCTTAATTCCTTAATATCGCTGAAACGTTCTTATCAGAAAAATCAAACTCCATACGCTCATAATCTTGTACTGGTTGGTCTGCAAGATAGATCACAAATGCACTTCCCTTTATTAACCAATACATGTGAAAAAAGAGAATCAAATGGCAAAATGTCTTAATTAATTAACTTAATTGAATGAAAAATCAAATGATATTTCAAATTTTAGATTCCCCACAGATGATTGAATTCGTGAAATTAAGTTCATTAAAACACTTCTATATAAAATCAACAGAGAGAAATATTTTTGGGAACTACAAAGAACAGAAACCGAGACTGTGATGGTGAATGCTACAGGCGAAGAATACAGCAAAAGCATTGGTTGAGCGGCCGCTCGCAGAGGTAAGGCAAAGAAATTCCTTCGCTAGAGAGAGATCGCGGGAGAGGCGTAGGCTGAAAAATTCCTTCGAGAAAGAAAGAGAAACGATATGGAGATAAACATGTAACGTAATTTAAAAAAAGAAATACGCACATTAAAGGACATTTATGCATAAAAAACTTAAACATGCCACTTATTTTGAACAAATCTCTAAAACTAATGAAATCTATAATTTCCACTAAACACAACGTGGACAGTTAATTGCTCAATGTAAATACTTTTTTACATACTGAACGTAAATATTTTACTCCATGTAAATAAATTAGTTACATGTAAACATTTTACATAAAACATAATTGCTTCTAACACCCAAGCTATTTGCGTTGTTGTTGATTATCCTAATAATTCATCACAGTTATTTTCAGCTGTTTATGATAAGCCGCATTATAGCATTCGGAACCGGCTTTAGGATTCTTTCAAGAAGATCTCGATTATAAAGGGAGACCTGTCATGGCATATTATGGGGATGTCAATTAAATCAGATTCTATCTTTATCTTTAATATATTAAAAGTGGGATGAGATGGAGAATCATTTTTAGACCAGTTTGTTCACTCTTTATTTTAAAATTTTAAAATTACCCTTGAGTTTATTAATGGTCCATCGTTAATTGTTAATTTTTCTTCTTTTCTTATTTCTCAAAATAAAGTATCTCTTGAGCATACTTTTTATTTTTTTATCGTTTCTAATTTAAAATTTATTTTTACACATGAGAATGCATTAAGTTATTAAGATATATATTAGAAAAATTTAATCAATAATCGATGAAATAATAAAACATATTTTTAATTCATTTATCACATAAAGATCAAAGAAATAATATACTAAAAGAATCAAACTAAAAATTGTATAGAAGATGTTCTTTTAGCATAATTAACTTAACTGAAAATATTTTGGTGAATAAGACTTACGAAAAACATAAAAGCTATAATTGTAGTTTTCTATTTTTAATTACTAATAAAGAATTCTATTCAAAGTTTTTTATTTCTATGTATAAAAATACAATCAAAATAATAAAATCATATATATTACGTGCACCGCATGTATAATTTAACTAGTACTGAAAAGTTTGGGGTTTAGCTTTCAGATATTCTTATAGTATTCTTTTCAATGTCATCTCCTGGATCTCGGATTTAAATGGGCCTAAATTTTCTTGGACCCATGGGCGTGACATGCCTCATACCATAAAGGAAATACTTGATTGGGCCTTGTGTTGTGTCAATTGGAGGCTCAACTAGGAAAATATACGACTATATAAAAAGATAGAATAGTTCAATAGTTAACAATTTACAGATATCAAATAACAAGCCTTAACAAATCAAATGATCTGACAAAAATACCCCTATGAACAAAAGGAAGTGAAGCCACTCCCTAGCTCCATCGTGCGAAAATTCCCAAGGAAACAACAAGCCCTAGCACCAAAAGAACCCCAGCTCTATCGCGACGACGACAGAGCCCTAGCTCCATCAAAATCTAAGCGAAAATTTTCAATAAATCATCACAACCTTACATCAAAGCATCAGAGAGTCGCAAAACTACATCAAAACATCACAACATTCACAAGCATCGCGATTCTATGCGAAAATTTTAGTTTTCGTCTTAGTTTTAAGGGTCAACATATAGGACTTTTAGCGGTATAGTTTCTAATCTCTCTTACTCACTGGATCTTCTTCTACGAGTTCAACATTCTAATCGTGAATCTCAAGCTTGACTGTTGGTATATCATTCCTTCACGATAATCTCTCTTACTCACAGTATATTTCATTCTATTCTCTTGATTATTGATTTTCTGAAGTTCATTATTGATTTAAAATGAAGTTCATTATTGATTTTCTGAAACAGATGTTTAGATTGAAGTTTATTACTGATTTTCTAAAATTTGTGATTATTATGAGTTTTGTATGAGATTTATGAAGTTCTTTACACAATGACGTACTAGTTAACATCTGAATCAGAATGGTTTAATATATATCTTTGTTGTAGGTATAATAATCTAAAGAGAATTTAGTCAATTTTACTATTGTTGGTATATTATGAAGTTCCGTACACTTTAGAATGTATAGGGATAAGAAAATATTTCATGTTTTACTCTTTTCATCTCGTATTTTTTGTCAAATTTCACATTGCAGATTATTGCACTCTTACATTAGAAGTATTATGTTGGAGTCTTGTGATTGACAGTAACAGAACAATAAATAATATATATTTATATGCATGTAGTATATAAACATATATTACTAATAGTAACTTGAATCTATTGTTCATTGTGTAAACATGCATTACTGTATCTGAAAATTTGCACTCTTACATTTATAGTACTATGTTGGAGCCTTGTGATTGACGATGATAGAACTACAAATAGTATATATTTATATGTCTGTAGCATATAGACATATATTTACTAATTGTAACTTCAATGTATCATACTTCTCTATTGTTCATTGTGTTAACATGCATTACTATATCTAAAAATTTGGCAGAAATACAATGAGGGATAAAAGAAGTAAAAAAAGTAAAAAACAAATATGACAAAATTGAAAGAAAGCCAAACGACGAAGGCAAAGCAGTTGCTGAATCAAAGGTAAATATGTACACTGATTAGTGATTCTTCATATATATATATATATATAATTGTCATTGAAATTAAATTTTTATATAATAATTGAATGTAGTTTTTTATTTATTAAAAACAACCAAGAAGAAGCAACTAACCATGCTCGACTGGGGCTTCATCTACGCAGACAAAAAGAATGAGGGAACCTAAAAGAAAGCTGCAATAAATACAAGAGAGTGAATCGAATGAAGCTGAAAGTGTAGAACCTAGTGATAGACCCCAAGATCCAAATTCAGCTAGATCGAAGTATATTAATACACAAGATGAAACTGTCAACGAAATGACATCAGGTGAAAATGAGGAACATAAAATGAAAACAATTATTTAGAATATACTTACAGTAATTAGATATATACTAATATTAAATTTAATACAAATAATCTTGTTATTTACTATTTTGTAGGACTATCTAGTAATGATCTTTGTCATTCCATGTAAATAATCTTGTTATTTACTGTTAAATTTAACGTTACAGCTTACTAGTAGACCAATTGTAATGACACAATTGAAGATTGATGCACCTTCCATGGCACATTTTAAGAAAGGAAATATTCCAAATGAAAGGTAAGGTGAAACTTCATAGGCTGATTCATTTGGCTCGTTGATGAGGTGGCCAAATAATTTTTAGAATAGAGAAGAAATAGTTGTATTGGCAAAGAAAATAGATAAATAGAAAAAATGTCAGCAAGAAATGAACATATCCATAGTCAGCATGGATATAAAGATGAGAGAGATACATACACTATTGTTAAAAATTGCACAACAAAAGGAAGCTACAAAGGTAACTTACTTAAGATACTATGCATAGTTAATTTAGCACAACTTATTTAGGATACTATGAATGGTGGTAATGTATATTTAATTTTTGTTATGGAGGAAAATGAGGATGGTGGTCATGCTGATGGTGTTGCTAATGCTGATGGTGATGATAATGATGAAGGTGGAGGTAATGACGGCATTAATGATAATTTTGGTAAGGTTGATGATGTTGCTGGAAACACAAAAACTGGAAATACAGAGGGTTGCAGCAACCAAGTAAGAACATTGTTTAACATAATTATGCATTGTATGTATATAACTATTGACTTCTGGGATAGATTCTTCCGTTGATCTTTCCAGCGGTCTAACCACCAGAAATGATACTCCGGTGGGTAAGTAACCGCCGAAAATCCCCCAGAATAACTCTTTTCTGGTGCCGAGATAACCGGCGTTTTTTATCCGCTGGAGTTTTTTCCCGGCGGTTATAACCACCGAGATAGGGGTAACAAAACTGTCAGGAAAAATATTTTTTCCTGTAGTGACATAGGATAAGAGTAATATAAAACAATTGAAAAATATATCTAAAGAAAAAAATCATCCTTAGGATAAAATCTTTATAATAAAATTAAAGTATCCAAAACATAATATCAAAACCGTCTCAGTAAGAAAATTAGTGTACTAAAAGAAACTAAAATCAAAACTATCAAACATACCATGTCGAACATTTCTTTTTCCAAGCTCATTCATCACCATCTTTAACGGGATTCTTGCAAGTCTTCTTATTACATCTTCAAATTGTTAAGCAGATGTTGCATGCAATAACCATGATGAACATTCGAGAAAGACTTGCAAACAGTCTACGGGATGATATTATGCATATCAGAAATAATTACCAAATCTTCACTATATCTATTAAAGCCGAAAATCTCTCAACGGTACACGTGCTCCCCCCCTTGGCTATTAGAAATCCTCTCAGCCTGGAAATTTTCAAAACACAAACAAATAGTCCAAAGAATAAGGGGAATCAGGGGGTGGTTTCCTCTCTAAGGGCCTCATATGCCTAAGTCAGTATCATGATAGAAATTTGGCAGAGTTTTCCTAATGGGAGCGCTGCTTACCTTCTTCTGGAGTGTGTGGGGTAATTTATACCTGAAGCCTCACGGGAGGAAGCATGTCGAAGAAGCCTCGATGATGGGGTGGTTCCTTCCTGATATGATGAGTTGGAGGCGACATTTAATGCCCTAGTCCCCAAAGCTGACATGAAGGGATAGGTATTAAATGTTGATATGCCCCTAGTCATGCTGGACGTGGATGAAGCGACCGATTGTGGCCTGCTTTGACACTCCATCATGATGATTGGACCTAGCAAGCATTCACTTCAAATCGAAGGATGCCACATGGAGTATTTCATTCAGCGAGTAATGATAATGTTGACACAGAGTCAGCTGAGCTTTTTGCGCTGAACTCATTCTTGCCGTTCTTTGTCTGCTTAGGTCAGTACAGCCCGAGCTACTTGGAAACTGGCTTGGCTAGGCTATCTTCCTCCCTTTGGGGGCTCAGGCTCTAATGTCTTTACCTGGTGTAAACCTCTTTCTGTTGTGTGACATGTGGCGTCATGTTACTGGTAGTCAGAGAATGCCCATAGCAGTTAACCCCAGTCAAAGGTTAAGGGGGTCATGCCCGCCCAGGTTTGAAAACTCCTTTTTTCAGATTCCTTCTCCAAGCTAGCTGCATACAGGGTGATGCTAGAGCTTTATTTTTCTCAAAAAATCCTCATGTTTGAATCTCGTTCAGTCGGGAGACCCATGGTTAATTTAATTAACTGTCTTGCACTCATTTGACATGACATGCTCACATGTGCGCATACCTTTGCCTTTTTTGAACTTTGTAATAAGTTATTATTTGGAGTAGTGATAATGATGGAATACGGGCGCGTGAAGGGGAGAGTGAGAGTCGTGATGCCTGACTCATTGATTCGTCACATGTCACCTCAATAAACCTGTGAGCGACATTTGAGTTCCTTAGCTCGCGCTATTGGCCTGTAAACAAATACCATCTTGGTCGTTGGATCGACGCAATGGTTCTTCTCATCGTATGACCTAGGGCCTACAAATAGGTGGTTACCTCCCTTTCTTCAACCATTTTACCCCCAGTGAGATATTGAAACCCTTTTGGGTAAACTTTCCTTTTCTTTCTTTAGCTTTACTTTGGGCCAAAACCTCATTCGTTCTTTCAAAACCAAAAACTATTTTCTTCACTTTGGGTCAACTTTCCTTTTCTTTCTTCTGCTTCTCCTATCTTTCCAGATTCTCTTGGAGTTTCATCATGAATTTCGTTAGTTTAGGCCTGCATTCTCTCATTTTGTTGTCTCAGAAGACATCTAGAAGGTTGCTTGTTCTTGTTCTGACACTCACCCCGTATCGCCTTCATTTTCCTGTGGTGGGTTGCTCTTCATTTGCCTTAGTTTTTTCCTTCATCCTTGATTTTTACCTTTCCTTTGATTTTTCATTATGTATGGGGGTTTCTGGGGGTTCATAGATTGGATGGATTGTGTTGATGCGTCGATCGAGACCATTAAGCCTCACGCTGATTCTAGGACCCATGTCGGCCTGAGAGAGGCCGCCAACCGATGGGGGGATGATGATTATCATTCCTCCGTGACTGAGGATGGCTTAGGTGTGATTCAGATGGCTTATCATATCCCAGATTATGTTCAGCTACACCTGTCAGAGGTGGGTGAGAATATAAATGCCCCACGGTATGGGCGAACTGGGTTGTACTTGGCCTTGCTGGAGTGAGAGTTGAGGCTTCCCTTGCATCCTTTCCTAACGGGGTGGTTCTCTACGATGGGTATCATTGTGGCCCAGCTTCAACCTAACTCATGGAGGGCTCTGGTCAGTTGTTTGGTGCTCTCTGATTGCATCGCAGTAAGTACTTCACACTAGATGTATTTAATTTTATGTTTCAGTTGAAGTCTCCACATAGGAGCAAGGTCAAAGGGACGCCTCCTCGTGACCAGGGGTGGTATTATATCAGTATCTGTAATGAGGGGTGAGACATATCGTGAGTGAAATATTATCCTTCTATAGGGATGGAAGGATAGCTAGTTCGTGATCTCCGGGTTCTGGGATGGTCTTCCTAGGGACTCGGAGTTCATGCACCCGATCCCTCTAGAGGTATGGTTGAGCCTGCACTTCCAGAGGGGAGGAGACATTCTTATCTTTATTTTGAGTGCTAACTTATATTATTCTATTTGCAGTGATTAAGAATAGGCCAAGGACACTTCTAGCCCACCTTCAGTCCCAGATTTTTAGCCTGGTCGAGCTTCCTGTTGGCGTTCGTGCTTTTGACATCTTTGTCAGACGTGAATCTCTGTTTCGAGTGGGATTGTATTTGGACACTCAGGAGGACATCATAGCCAATCTTCCCATCGAGGTCTTCTCGTAGGATTCTAGCTCGGGGAGTTCAAATCCTGAAGGGTCTAAGAGTTTTCCTGATCATATGAGTTTGACCCTTAATTGTTCTTTTGTTCCTGTTATTTTGTGATCCTTTATAATGCAGTTTTGTTTATGTAGGAATGGCTGGAGACGCTCCTTCCCCTAAGAAGTAGAGAAAGGAACTTAATGCCTTTAAGGTTCAGAAGATGGAGGAGCTCCAAGCTAAGAAACTGGAGCGGTCGAAAGGGAAGACAGTTCCCTCCACACTCCCTCCTTTTATTCTTCAGCTTAAGGCATTAGTGACGTTTCCACCATCTCCACCTCCCCCTTCGTCTCATGTCCCTACTTCTTTGCCAAAGCCCATTCATCCTACTTTTCCCAAGCCTGTTAGAAATCTCCCAAATAAGCATGTGTCTCCCTCCTTAAGATAGGATTCACCGTCGATCAGCAGTGCTCATAGGGCTTCTAAGATCTCCTATCGATCATCCCAACTTCCTGTACCGCCTCAGGCTATGAACCCCTTAAAAATTGAGAAGTATTGTCCCAAGGTTGACGGGTCTTTCCACGTCGTGTTCTGGCCAGTAGGGGTCTCATGCTGGCCAAAAGTGTAAGGACCCGATGTCTTCAAATGGGATCGATTAGCCTGACACCCAAGCATGGGCTCAGAATGAGGTGGCCAGGGTGTTGGACTGGTGGTCCAATCACGTTGATCCTAAGAAGGTGATCGATATTCTCGAGAGGCCTGTGGTTGGGCTTTTCGATGACTTTATGGAGCACACCGTCAACATAAGTAATAGCTTTTGTTTAACACACTTTTATTCCTTATGCTTCTTCTAGTTCTTAACCGCTGTGACGACCATGTGCTAGAGGGTACACAGGCTTCTTCTTGGGTAGAGACTATGCTTGAAGAGGGATGAGAAATTTCAATTCTCTTCGCCATGCCTATAACAAGATCAAAACGGAGGTCGATGGACTCATGGGCCTCGAAGGGGAGTTCGTTCGTCTTGAGAAGGAGTTGGACCAGGCCAAAGCGCAGACCAGCCAAGCTATCAGTGTTCGTCGGGACCCGGAGGTTCAATTATCTGATCGAGAAAGGGTTGTCTCTAATCTTCAGCACCAAGAGAAAATCTTGAAGGACAAGGCCTGGGACTTGGCGGAAAAGCTTTCTCGGGAGATCTACTCCTGAACTCAAGCGAAAAACTGGGAGAGGGAAGCTTAGAGGAAGCTCGACTAGGAGAAGGCTCAGTCAAAGGAGAGGTCCGGTCAGTGGACTGAAAGCCATGCCCAATGGATGGAGGACTTTAAGCAGTCCTTTGAGTTCAAGGTGGCCCTTATCGCAGAGTTCTATGTGGGCTACGAGAGCTATCGGGATGAGATCATTAACGTTCATCCCGAGTGGGACTTCGGCTTTCTATGTTGTCCTCCAGATCCTCCACATACTCCTCTGGTCATAACCTATGAGAGAGTGATGATGCCCAATGCGCGTGAAGCAGAAAAAGCTATCAGGATGCTACATTCTCCTCTTGCTCGACCGAATAGGCCCCCACCTGTTTCTCCTAGGCTCCTCAGTCTATTGGGTTCATCTACTTCTGACGAGCTAGACACGAAGGTCTCTCCTCCTTTACCTCAGGGTCATCCTGAGGAGAATATCCCTCCCCCACCGCCGGAACTGGTCAAGACTGCTGATGTCGCTGAGAAGCTAGACATGGAGGTCTCTCCTCTTTTACCATTTGGGTCAACCTGAGGACATCATTCCCCCTTTGTCGGAGCACGCCAAGTGTATTGGTACTGCTGAAACTTCCTTAGCCTCGCTGCTAAGGCTCTGACATCCCCTACCACTTAGCTTATTATTTTTTCTATCATTTGTAATCAATGCCCTTTTTTTAATGAGGACGTGTTTTCTTCAACGGCTATGTTTCTTTCCTTGCCTTGATCATGCTTCTTATTTATAACTTATCTGATATAACCTTCATCTGGAAATAAATTTGGTCATCGATCCTGAGCCTGGGTTAGCCTTAAGTGACGAGCATGATCCTTAAGTAAATGAAGCTTCACTTTTACTTCCGTCGAGTTTTAATTTGATACAGATGATACTTTAATCTTCTTTTTATATTGCTACTTCATTACTTTTCAGTCCTGAACGTTTTAAGTAGTAATACATGTTGACCTAAGTAACGAAGTTGTTCTTATCTCGAGTTGAATTATGCTTATTACTTCCCTCCTAGAGGGTTACCCTCTTTGAAGGAGATCAGGTTATACAGTCCTGTCGTAACCTTAGAAACTGTTTAGGCGTTGCCCCTTACGAGAGGTCTATTAGGGCAAACCTGCTTCAAACTTTTCTTTCTGTTTGGTGGGCTAAGGTGGCCGCCACACTGCTTTCCTATTTTGTCGTTTAGCCAGGTACTCCTACTAGGGTCAGAATTATATTCCCGCCTGGTGAGCTAAAGGGTAAGCTGAGACTTTTTCTTTTCCCTTTTACATCTAGTAAGGCATCTCAACTCAGGATAGTGCCCTTTTTTCATCTGGCAAGCTAGAATACACTCCAGATATCACTTTTTCCTTGTGAAGTCTAGTCAAACATTTCTGCTCTGACTAGATTCATTTTCCCTCCCTGGCGAGCTAGAATACAAGTCAAACATCATTTTTTTCCTTTTGGAGTCTAACCAGGCATTTCTACTCTAGCTAGAGTCCTTTTTTCCGTCAGGCAAACTAGAATGCAAGCCAGACATCAATTTTTTCCTTTTGGAGTCTAGCTAGGAAGTTCTACGTTAACTAGAGTCATTTTTTCCGTCTAGTGAGCTAGAATGCAAGCCAGACATCACATTTTCCATTGATCTCACATCGTGGGAGAATAGGCCTTTCATTTGATAATTGTCTCTTGATTACATGGCTTCTTTCTCTTCTTCTTTTTTCTCTGTTGGGGCTTAATTGTAAACCTTGTCCCAAGAAATTAGCTTCTCGTCACCAAAGGGGTGAGGTATCTATTATGATCGGTTCCTTTATTACAATCGACTCCTTCCAATTGAGGGCTATTACGTAACACTCCATTGACGTCTTCTGGTCCCCTTTTACCAGTACCACACACGCAGGGTTAGGGAACTTCATGATTCTGTGGTACATGGAGGGTATGGGTATGGTCTTAAACTTATATATGGCAGGTCTGCCAAGGATGACATTGTACACGGAGTTGTGCCCAGGGTCACGAGGAGCTCCATCACGTCCTCTAGGATAATCTCATGCCCTCTGAACCCAAACAAGGGGGTAAAGCAAAGGCGGACCTATTTGGGATCAAGTCCCATATGTAGGAAGGAAGGCAGAGGAGTTCAGAATGTCAACTGAGCTTATATCGTCTATCAGGGGTCCGCCAAACCTTGATATTGGCAATTAAAGCCAGGGAGATGACTAACACATTAGTATGTAGTTGGTGGATCTGGTGTGCCTCTACCTCGGTGAACTCGATCGCCTCTTCTACCTTCATTTAGGGTGGTCGGGGGAAGACACTGAAGAACATCAGGTGTCCTGCCTCCCAAGCTTCTGCCTTTCTTTTCCGATTGGAGTCTAACGTGCTAGGTCCCCTGAATATCATCTTGATTTCTTGTACGAGGGCTGTGTGGTCGGTTCACTTTTTGCTAGCCACGATCTCCTCAAGGTACCCCTTCTAGATTAGGGCCGCAATTTATTCTCAGAGGTCAAAACACCCCTCCGTGTTGTGCCCAGAATGTCAATGGTACCTACAGTACTTTGTGGTATCCTTCTTCTCATCAGGCGTTCGTATCACCTGGGACTGTTTCAACAGGATTTTGTCCCTATTGACGTTAAATATCTCCTCTCGCTTGGCCATAAGGGGGTGTAGGTGGAAAACTGGCTGGCCAAATAAGGATTCTTCCCCTTGCGTAGGCTGGGAAGGGGCGGTCAGATCTCAGATGAGATAGGCACCGGGTTGGAAGGTCTCGGATGACGGCTCCTTTTGTCCTCACATGGTTCTTTTCCCATTTGGGGTTTCTGACCTCTTGGCCTTTCCAACTCCCTCTCAGCATGGATCACCACTTTGGTGCTTATGTATTTCTGACTCCTAGCCTGAATCTTAGTGAGGGAGATGAGGTCATACTTGGTCATTGACCACCTCATCCTAGAGTGAGTGATCCCACTTCTCAGTGAGGCTACCAATCTGTCCTCACTGGCGTTATCAACCTATAAGAATTGCAGGTTGAAATGGTCATTTACTCATTCACTATCTACCTCCCATGAATTGCCCCATGAATAGCCTTGAAAGCTCGACGAAAGAGTGAATGGAGTATGACTTCAGCTGTCCTATCCATTTCAAGGTAGCTCCACTAAGCATCAAGCGGAATAACTTTTACTTCAAAGGCTTTAGAATGTATTGTAAGTCCATCCAGACCTTGAAAGTTTTCAAGTGCTTGAACGGTTCTTTAGTCCCATCCTGGGGGTGATTGAGGGCATTTTGAACTTTGGGGGGAATTTAGCTTGTTAGATCTCTACAGAGAAAGAGGACTCGATTTTCCCACAGAAGCGTCTCGACAGTGGTCCCTACGGTTTGTCTCCGCTCCTTCCTTAACTCCTCTATTTGCATCTAGAGCTTTTGTATCTTAGTACACTGCCCAGAGCTCCCCGCGGTGTTGTTAGTCAACTCCATCATTTTGACGGTTTTGGTTGGAAAGTCGTCTTTACCTTTAGTCTGTTCCTCTACATCAGGGGCCATCTTACCCTTTCTTGGGCGGTCCTCCTCCTTTGCCCCTAGTCACGGGATGACTCTGCCTCCCCCGGTGAGTCTTTTTGCTATGAGGGGGTTGTTTCTGTGGGTATTTGGTATGGCCCTTGTCGATAGGAGGCCACCACGATATTGGTAAGGGCCATCATGTCCCTCATTCTCTTGACGGTTTTAGAGAGCGAGGCCATTGACTCTTTATTTTTTCACTGTGTGATTCTCATATTGGTAGGAACTTTTTCTCTCGGTGAGGAGGAGGGTGGATCCCCCCTCTCATCCTAGACTTCGTCCCAGTGGGACGAGGACGTCAGGCTCATTTTTTGTCTCAAGTGTTTTGGAGAGGGGAAGGATTTTAATGTCGTTCCCACAGACGACGCCAACTATTGAAACCAAAAATCTCTCAACAGTTTCAACAGTTCACGTGCTCTCCCTTGGCGATTTGGAAGAGTTTTCCTAATGGGAGAGTTTATTACCTTCTTCTGGAGTAGGTAGGGGTATTTATTCCTGAAGCTTCAAGGGAGGAAGCGTGTCAAATAAGCCTCAGTGATGTGGTGGTTCCTTCCTGATATGACGAGTTGGAGGTGGCATTTAATGCCCTTGTCCCATGTGCTAACATAAAGGGATATGCATTAAATGTTCATATCCCTTAACCATGCTGGACGTGGATGAAACGACCGATTAGGGGCCAATCTGACACTCCATCATGACGAATGTACCCGACATGCGTTCAGTTCAAATAGGAGGACATGATCTGGAGTGTTGCTTTCGGCGAGTAATGATAATTCTGACACAAAGTCAGCGAGCTCTTTCCGTGGAACTCATTATTGTCGTTCTTCATTTGCTCAGGTCGGTGCAACCTAAGCTGCCTGGCTAGGTTAGCTTCCTCCCTTCGGGGGCTCAAGCCCTAATGCCTTTACCTAGCGTAAACCTCTTTGTGTAGTGTGACATGTGGCATCATGTTAATGGTAGTCAGGAAATGCCCATAACAATAACCAAGGGCACAATTCAGCTTCTCTATAAACCATTTCCAAGATGAATTATTCTCCGAATTAACAATCACAAAAGCTAATGGAAAAATTTGGTCATTACCATCAAGCACTGAAATCAAAAGTGTACCATGATACTTGTTCATCAAAAATTTCTCGTCAACACCTATAACAGGTCTACAAGGACGACAACCACATCAAGAAGGTCCCAAAGCTATGAAAAAATATTTTAGCCTACCATCACGATCAATATCGAAATGAGTGACAGTTCCTAAGATATATAAAAAAATATTTACTAAACACATCAACTGATATCTAACAACACAGTAAATAACAATGGTAATTATATATGTACACATACATATACTTATAGTAATTAATATTATACCATACCAAGATTATTCTTCTGCAAGTGGAAGCAATATGAAGGTAATATCACATAAGACTCTTCCGACGATCCACGAATCATAACAAGAGCTCGATTTTTTACCCTCCAAGCTTTATAGTAACTTATTTTAATGACGTGCTTCACACGCATATGATGAATACTATCCTGAGGTTGTGTACTATCACCAACTCTACACATATACTTATCCTTTATACACTCACTAACAATTATCAAAGTAGTTTGACGGTGATCACTTTGTACAATGTAAAGCGAACAATTGTGCTCCTTTACTTACTTCCTAACACACCAAATTCACCACCTCTATGACGTGAAGCACGTACAAATTTCATTGACAAGACTTAACGATACATTGAACTACACACCATTCACGATTTGACTTGATAATCATAAACTAACAATTATGCTTCAAAGCAATCAAGTACAGTGCCTTTTTAAGCTGAAAAATGACTCCTCTTATATATCAAAGCGAGGAGGTAACTTATCTACATCTACTTTATCCACAAATCAAGGCTTAGAAAGGTTATCATGGACAATCATATGCAATGAAGATCCAACCTTTGATGACAATAAAATTCCACAACTAACAACAATATCATATGTCCTACTCCACTCAACGTCAGAATCTATGCTAATCTTTAAAAATATTGAAGTTGATCCTTCATATTCAATATTCACCATCAAATACAAGTTATTAGCATCTACAGACAATGCATGAGATACTAAACTGAGTAAAACATCGTGTGATGCATCATTAACAACCAATAATAGTTTAATCTTATAGAGCCAATGTAATTTCTTCCTTCAACCCATTTTCCATCGTAAAAAAGAACTATGAGAATATTTACCTTCAGACCTAAAAAAGGTGTAACAATAAAGAAGTAAATAACATATATAAACAAAGTATATAGTCATATATTATATAGAATATTCTTTTTTTTATCAAACAAGAATACTGATTACAGAATCAAGAAAGAAGGAACAAAAATTTACTTGAATCAAGTTGATAAAAATCAGCTTCGATTAGAGACAAGCTAATACAAAAATACTCAATCAATTCACCCAATGTAGATTTATCCCATATCAATTTTGATCAGAATCAATTTTTCCGTGAATAAATTTTGCTCGAATCAGTGTTGCCGTGAAGAGAGAAGATGAAATCAGCGGTTATAGAGAAGAAGAAATAAGGAAGTAAAGAAGAAGCTGCAAATCTACATCAACGCTATCACAGTACGTAGTAATCGTCGAACAAGAATAAGCGAACAAGGAAAGCCGTGCGAAGAAGAATTTGATGAAAGAGAAAGTGAACATAAAACTTATTTAAAATCTATAAAATTTAGTCATTTGTGCAAAAGTAAAAAAAAATGTGGCCCTTCAATAAAACTGATTTAAAATCTGGCATAAATCTTTAATTTTCTCTTAATTGGATGCATAATTTTCCTGATTTTTTTTTATCTGCCACAGACGCACTCAGACCATATGTTGGACAGGATTTTAGATTTTGAAGAAAAATTAATGAACTAGTTCATGGGCGGAATTTTAAAATTTTTCATGCAAATATCTAATCAAACTAAATACAAAACCAAATAATGAACATGCATAATCATATAAACGTATCGGGAAAAGATAAAAACAATTTATACACTTTCAATTAATGGAGCATTTCTAATTTGACGGGATCCAATTTCTATCTCGCGTTCTTCGTTCTACACAAACCTAGTAATTGATCTTCACAACAACCACTCGTTAGAGTTAAAAGTAAATCTCTCAAGGACTTGTGTAGGATTTGAGTGTTGTCGCTCAAACAACGATTGAAAGAGAAAAAAATTTGTCATCCCCTATTGTGAAAATCAACGGCAATCGTGTGTGGTGGAGAGAGAAACCATTTTATTCTCTGATTAACATACTTAGGGATAGGGTTAGCAATAGAGATATTGTTGCTTTTGCAATCTTATCATAAATTTCATATCTGTGAATCATGCAACTCCAACATAGTTGAATCACGGTCCCAACAGCCAAGATATTGTCCGGCAATTCGAACTCACTCCTTTGACATATCAAAGATCACAAGTAACTAAGTAAAGTTTCGTATTCACCTCAAGATTAAGATAATTACAAATATACTTTTAAGGTGTAACCATTAGATTTAGAGCTAGATAAACGGTATTTCTATAAACTAATTGGTTACTGGTCTATTCAACATGAGTCAACCGTTAGAGTCTCCACTCCCAAGCTCCGAGACCGACATCCTTTGGTTGAATCTAACAGTCATAATTAGATTCAATTGCCCAGTCGATCCTAAGACTGTGAATACCATTCTAAATTATCTCATAAGAGTTTGTTTGGAAGACCACTCGGTCTTTACTCTTCTTTCGTTGACAACGATATTAACACTCTTTAATTAAAGAAAATTTTCATTTATTCATAAAATTCAATAATACATGAATGTCCATAAATAATTATTTACTGATAAAAAGTTATTATACCTTAATTTATGGACATAATTCTAACAATCTTCCACTTGGACTAAAGTAGGCGTGTACGTTCTCGTATCATCATGCCCTCCAGATGACCATCAAATACTTACTGCTTAAAGTCTTCGTGAATTGATCTACTAGGTTGTTGACCGTCGATATGTGTGTTACTTGAACATCTCCTCATTGAACTATCTCTCTGATGAGGTGGTACTCCCGATCTATGTACTTGGATCTTTTATAGCTTCTCAGTTCCTTCAAATTTTCTATAGCCCCACCATTGTCATAATAAAGAGTCATGGGTTTGCAACATTTGGAACGAATTTCAGGGTCTTTAGGAACTTTTTAAGATAGACAACCACTTTTATAGCTTCACAAGCCGCCACATACTCAGCTTCCATGGCAGAATCAGCAATTTAAGATTGCTTGATACTTCTCCATAAAGGTGGCAACCGGGCCGGTTTAGACCGTGAAACTGGCTGAACCGGCATGTTAAAATCCAGCCTGACCCGGCCCGGTCTTGAACAGTACTGGGCCGGTTAAGGCTGGCTTGCCAGGTCCGAGCCATCACAGGCCTTGTCTTCAATGCCCACGGTCCGGCCCAGCCCGTGAATCCACTTTTTTTGTCTAAAAAATTGAACAATTATGCATGTAGTGAAATTTGAACAATTGACCTCTCCCTTATAAATCACACTCTTTACCAATAGACCAAGACAAACTTTGTTAAATATATTGTTTAAGATATATTCTTATTGTCTTTTAACACATTTTATCGAAACTTCAAATAATATACTTTTGAGATAAACGTATTTCATTAAATAAAAAATAATACTTTTCATTTAAATGAACATTTTATTCAATGAAAACTTGGATTCATGAAAACTTTAAAGCATATTGGTTTAATATTCTTAATATTTTTTAATGAACATGAATTATAAATCAGTTATTAGTTATTTATTATATTTTTAGATTTTACATGAATATGACATCAGTTAGCAATGTGTTGTAATAACAGTATCTGAACATGGAGACCGTCGTTGATACGATGTTGAACATCACTGAAATGTTTGGGGATCAGGGTCGTCAAACCAAACAGGCTGTTGTGAGAAACTTAATAAACTACTGGATGAAACCCGAAACTCCTGTCAGAGAACATATAATGTTGATCATTAGTTATCTAAATGAGATGGAGATCATGATAACTGAGGTAGATGGTGAGACTCAAGTTGATATGATCCTCAAGACTCTGCCAGACACTTTTGAGAACTTCAAATTTCATTATTTGATGAATAAGTTGAGGTACTCTCTTTCAGAATTTATGAAGGAGTTGCAAGCTGCTGAGACCCTGTTTCTAAAGGGCAAGAGGAAGAATGGTGAGGAAAAATTTACTGAAACTAAACCTTCCACCTCTAGCGCAAAAAAAAAAGCAAAAGAGGTCCGATGAAAGCTAAGAATGTGAACTTGAAAGCTACGAAAAGCAAGGCCCTGCTAAAGTTGATAAGTCAAAAGATAAGTGTCATCATTGTGGAGTTGCTGGTCATTGGAAACGCAACAACCTAGATTATCTCAAGGAGTTGAAATCCGAAGGTATATTACTTGTTACCGAAGCGTGTTATGAGGATGATTCTACTTTTTCGTGGATTGTAGACTCTACAGCCACTAACCATATTTGTTGTTCCCTGTAAGGGTTCAGGAAAAGCAGAAGGCTCAACGAGGGCGAGTTCAACTTCTGTTGGGAAAATAGAGCACTAATATCAGCAACATTAGTTAGAACTATTAAATTGTTATGAAAATAATTATTTGGATTTGTGTGACGTTTATTATATCCCAGTTTTTGGGAAATGGCTTATTTAATAACTAGTTTAATTGAGCAGTGATTTCTTTGGATTTCATTGATAATGATATTGGTATTTTTAGAAATGAATGCTTAATTACTACTACATGCATGTTAAACAACTTATTCTATGCAAAACCAAAAGTTTCAATGACATGTGACACTGAAGTAAATACTGATTTACAAAGGGATAACAAAAGATTGAAGTCTGACTCAATCGATCTAACCTACTTGTGTCACTTACGTCTTGGTCAATTAGCCTAGACATGATTAAAAGACTCACAATGGATGGTGTGAATGAAAGTCATCCGCAAGCCACCTTAGGATATGGGGATGAAAGTACACCATATAAAAGATGGAGTGGATGAAAGTCATCCACAAGCCACCTTAGGATATGCACTGAGACCGATGATAGGCAAGTTAGCCAGTCGTCATAATTATGCCTGTTTATAGGAGATCCCAAGGGAATGAAGGAATACGTCATTTATAGTTCAACCGATAAGAAAACATTCCTAAGCACGGATGCGTGTTTTCTTGAAGAGGACTACATAAGAAGTTTGAAGTCGAGAAGCACACTTGTACTAGGAGAATTATTGAGTGAGAGGACACCACTCTCTAATCAAGACCTATTCCCGATTCAAGAATGGAAGAACCACAATATAAGCCGGAGCCTCAACGTAGTGGGAGGGTTGCAAGAAAACCTAACAGGTACATGTCTTATAGATATGCCTTGGCGATAGCCTCAGATAAGGATCATGATGAGCATGTTTCCTAATCACAGGCCATGGTTTGTCCTGAAACAAATATATGGTAAGACGCCATGAACGTCGAGATACAATCGATGTACTCAAACATTGTCTAGAAGCTTGTAGATCCTACTGAAGGGGTAAAACCCGTATGGTATAAATGGATTTATAAGAAAAAGAAAGGTCCAGATAGGAATGTAAAAACATTCAAAACTAGGCTTGCAGCCAAGGGCTACACCCAAATGAAGGTATTGGCTATGAGGATACATTCTCACTGGTGGCCATGCTTAAATTCATCTGAATCCTCTTGTTCATTACTGCTGCACTCGATTATGAAATTTGGAAGATAGACGTCAAGACTGTTTTTCTGAATGGTAATCTTGAAGAGCGAATTTATATGACTCAACCAAACGAGTTTATGGAGAAAGGCCAAGAGGGAAAGGTTTACGAATTGTTGAAGTCCGTATATGGAGTTTAGCAAGCATCCCATTCGTGGAATATCAAATTCAACGAAACTGTCAAGAACTTTAGTTTTGAGTAGTTAGTGGACGAACCTTGTGTATAGAAGCTGATACACGAAGGGAATGTGGTTTTTCTTGTCTTGTACATGGATAATATTCTACTCATTGGGAAAGATGTAGAAAAATTGTCTGATGTCGAGATTTAGCTTGCAAAGCAATTTGATATTGAGGATCTTGGAGAAACTACATTTATCCTAGGTATTCAGGTCTATCGGGATAGGAAGAACAAATAATTGGCACTGTTTCAAGCATCTTATATTGATAGGGTGATGGATTACTTCAGTATGCAAAACTCCAAGAAGATATATCTTCCCTTTAGGCTTGGAGTCAGCCTTTCCAAGGAGCAGTCTCCCAAGAATCCTCAAGAAGAGGAAGACATGAGAAAGATTCCCGATGTCTCAGCCATAAGAAGTATCATGTATGCAATGCTTTGCTCTAGGCCAGAATTTTGCTACGTCATAGGCATGGTCAAGCATTGGATTGATGTCAATCATATTCTCAAGTATCTTAGCAGAACGATGAACTACATGCTTGCGTATTTTGGTACAAACCTGTATATGACAAGTTATACCGACTCTGATTTCCAGGCGGACAAGGATTCTAGGAGGTCCACTTCAGGATCGATGTTCATTCTGAGTGGTATGGAGAAGTAGGGGTGGTAACCGGGCCGGCCATGCTCGGCCCAGCCGGTTCACAGGCCGGGCCAGGTCTTTCCAGGCAGTTCACAAGCCGGTTCTGGTTCGGGCCGCCAGAAATTTAGGGGCGGCCCAAAATGAACCGCTGAACTGGCTCGTGACAGTCCGAGCCGTTCCCGGTTAATTAACTGGCCTGACCCGTTTCCCCTCCATTTAATTTGATTTAATTCTCAAAAATGTAGATGGGGGAGAGTTGAACTTTGGTGGGGAATAGATGAAGTGTAGAGATTACCACTAAGCTATATTGAAGTCATGTTACTTTCTTATAATTATTTCATTTTATTACTTTAAAATTTCAATAGAAAAACTTGTGATAATAAGTAAAATAATTATTCTATTTATTAAATTCATAAACTAGAGATTCTTGAATCTATTCAGTAATAGGCTCAAGAGGATAATGGGTGGTGAGCATGAACTTGTTCTTTTCTACCGTCAGCACGATATCAATATTATCTTTCTAATCCACATAATTTTCACCAGTGAGTTTGTTTGCATTCAAGATTGTTGAGAGTGAGGATAAGGATAAGATTACTGAAAAGAATAAATAAAGCATTGCAAATAAATACTTAATCATTTATGAAAATATGATGCATGATGCAAATAATTAAATATTTAAAAATCTGATAAAAACATATTTCTTCCATGATATTATGATTAACAATGATAGCTCGTCTCATCTAGGGATAAAGCCTAAGCTACCTCCTATCGAATCGAGACTTTTATTATTTGGTTAACTCTTCTCAAGATATCACTACATCTAGCTCAACCAATCACCAATTACTTTGGTCACCTTAGCCCCATTGACTATCTCCTATGAGAGAGTCCAATGCGCTTCGATCTAAGTGTTTAACCAATACATCGACTTTAAAGGTTGTTATGAACTAACAGTCCGTCTAGGAATGGTCCTACCTCTCACTTCCCTTACAAGCTTTAGTTTCTCAACCAACTCTATGACTCAAAACGACACGCTTCCCTAGTTTCTCTCACTGAAGAGAGGACCGCTAGGGCGGCTCTAAACCATTCCTCCTGCCACGATCAAGTTTACGTTGGAAACCTTGAGAACGTTTCAACATAAACGACCCTCCCACTTAGTTTTTGAAAAATTTGATTTTTCTTTGTTTTTACGAAAATCATAACTCTTTATAAATTTGAAAAGAAAGTTTTAAATATTATAAACTTTTATAATATTTAAATCATAATTTAAAATTATAACTCATTATAAATTAAACTATAATGATGCATGTACATGCTACATGATAATTTGATATTGGCATATCCTTATTTCTATATGGCATGTTATATAAGGATACGAGACTTATAATAAATCATAAAAATTAACCTCTCTCTGGCTCATTTCTAATAACAAGCCATAAAAAGAATAATAAATAAATTACAATAATTTAAAACTATTGTTCATGTCGTCAGTAATTATTTCATTTTCGTTCAGGAAGTCCTACCTCTTTGTAAGCATTTACTAAGGTCCATTCTCTTTTTTAAAATTCAAATTTCAATTTAAATTAATTATCCAACAATTTTTACTTTGATAAAAAATATTATCATTAATCAATTGATTTATTTTAAAATAATTTACAAAATAAATTCTAATTAATTAGTGTTGAAAAATTATTAGATTAAATAAATCTAATTTTTAAGGACTGGATTGGGCTAGAATCAAATATCAAGTCTCTACGAATCATTTAGGCCAAACAATACTTGTTTAGTTCAAACCCTCAATAGGCTTGGTGGGTCCACGCCAATCCAAGATCTAAGAGGGCCTTGCGCGCGCTAGGGTTCCCTTGACCCTTATGCTGTCGCCTAGGGTTTCTCAAACTCTAGTAACGGTGCAAGGCACGGTGTGGCGACGGACGGTGGATGGTGGTCGGTAAGGCGATGGTCGACACGGCGGTGAAGGGTGGACGGTGAATAGCACGATGAACATCAGGGTGCATGTGGCTTCTCAGGACTCGTGCGACAATTCTCTCTCGACGCATTCGTGATTGATTTACGTGAAACTCAATGACACAACTCTTGCAAAATTAAATTACATAAAACTCCATGCCAAAATTTTAGCGTACATCAATTCTAAAATTGAAAAATAACACTTATAGTCAATCGATCGGGACATTCATAAAACACATCCAAACATGCTTTGAATCTACGATATAAAAATTATATGTCAATATCACCATATTCATCCATACATACATTAAAATACTGAATATGCACATTCAAAAACCATAGGCTCTGATACTAATTGTTGGATCGGATTTTAAATTTTGAAAAAAAATAATGAACCATGACTAGTTTATAGGCGGAATTTTAAAAAGATTTCACACAAACATTTAGTCAAATTAAATACAAAACTAAACAATGAACATGCATGGTCATATAAACATATCTAGAAAAGATAGAAACAATTTATACCTTTTCAATAATTGGAGAATTTCTGATTTGACGGGATCCAATTTTTATCTCGCGTTCTTCGCAGAGCTAGTAATTGATCTTCACACCAACAACCACTCATTAGAATCAGAAGTAAACCTCCCAAGGATTTGTGTAGGATTTGAGTGTGATCTGTCAAAACAACGATTGAAAGAGAAAACAAAGATTTTCTCTTCCCCTACTGTGAAATCGACGGCAACTGTGTGTGGGTGGAGAGAGAGACTTTTTTTCTTCTCTGATTAGGGATAGGGTTAGCTATAGGGATAAGGATGCAATCCCTTATATGATAAAGCCGAAATATCCCCTCTCCTGGTACGTCGATGTGCGATTTTTACATCTCCCCTAGATCCAAAGTTGTGTACTTATTCATCAGCCCAAATTGATGAATTAAATCAATCAATATCAATTAATTAATTTTTTTATTTACTAATTATCTAATAAATAGAAAATTACAAAATAATTAATTTGAACATTAATTTCACTCTTCACTAATTTAGTGATGACACCCATCTCATATGGGTTCGGGAAGTGTACATTGATTCAAAATACATTTTTGGTCCAACTAACATTGTCTCTCATTCATGTTCTTATAAGCTACTCATGAGACCGAATGGACTCACATGAATAAAGTTATGGGATTCAAATACCCGACTAATTTAATCTCGACATTGTACGACTCCACTATAGGTCTGATGCTGATAGAACACTCGATTCACGCGTGCTACATTTTCTGTTGTGCAAATAAACATTTATATTTCACAGTCCACAGAATACTTTACGATATTACCCTTTGTGAATATCAGTAATAAGAGTAGGATATAAAATTATCATTTCACTCCTCTAGTTATTATTTTCTTAACTCCTTTATTGACTGCGAATAAAGGCATATTAGTCAAGTGTCTCATATAGATCATCATGTCTTATTCAATGACTCATGTCATCGAGTATCAGGCCCGGTTTATTTATTCACACTCGTATCAATAAAGCATAAGGTGATATTGTTGCTTTTACAATCTTACCACGAATTTCATATAGTTGAATCACGATCTCAATAGTTGAGGTATTGTCCGACAATTCAAACTCACTCATTTGACATATCAAAGATCGCACGTAAGTAAGTCAAGTTTTGTATTCACCTCAAGATTAAGGTAATTATGAAAATACCCTTAAAATGTAACAATTAGATTTAGAGTTAGATAAACGGTTTTGTTCTAAACTAATTGGTTACTGTTTGTTTAACATGTTCCATAATATATCTAGATCAACCGTTAGAGTCTCCACTCTCATGCCCCAAGACCGACATCATTTGGTTCAACCTAACAATCATAATTGAATTTGATTGCCAGTCGATCCTAAGACTACGAATAACATTCTAAACTATCTTAGAAGAATTTATCAGGTTGATCGCTTGGTCTTTACTCTTCTTTCGTTGACAACAGTTTTAAAACTTAAGTAAGATATAAACACACTTTAATTAAAAAATCATTTATTCATAAAATTCAGTAATACATGAATGTCAATAAATAATTATTTACTCATAAAAAATTATTATACCCTACTTTATTAACATAATTTCAATACCATAACCCAATCCTACTTGATACTGATGGCTCTCATACTCCACCACATAAGCCTATCCATTTTGAAGCAGCCTGGTTACAACATGATGGTTTTGAGAGGGTTCTTAAAATTGGATGCCTCAGAGCGATCATTTTCTTCAGTCCATTTATTCCTTTACTAAGGCGGTCCAATGCTGGAACAAGTCCACTTTTGTTTCACAGAAAAGAAGGCTCTTGGCTCGTAATTTAGGATTAAGAGAGCTCAAACACACACTTTTCTCCTTCTCTTCAGAGACTGGAGGTTAAATTAATCTTTGAGTACAACAAAGTTCTTTACGAAGAGGAAACTCACTGTCATCAGAAATCTGAAGTTCAATGGTTCACAGAGGGAGACAAAAATACTCGGTTCTACCATATCAGTACTCTAACTCGCCGGGCCAAAAATAAAATCCAGTCTCTTAAAATTGATGGTATTCGCTGGTTTAATGACCTTACAGTTTTCAAGGAACATATCAGAATTTTTTATAGGGATGTTTTTTGTATTTGGATTCCCATATATGTCTATTCTTCTAATACATATAGATTGTTGCTCTCTCCCTGTATTCTTAATTCTGCAGATAAGATCTAGCTGAGACGTCCTTTCTCGATGTCGGACATTTTACTCAATCCTTATGAGTATCAAACCTTTAAAAGCTTCGGGCCCAGATAGTATTCATGTTATCTTCTATCAAAAGAATTGGAGTGTTGTTGGTAAATCTTAAGCTTTGTTTCATTTTGCTTCTCAAGCTTTGGCTACTGTTTATCTCCCACTTTAAGTGAACAAAACTCTTGTCTTGTCCCCAAAGTTGAGCACCCTGAGCTTATAACCCATTTTTGTCCTATTAACTTTGTAATATAGGCTACAAAGTGATCACTAAAGCCATCGTTTTGAGAATACGTCCTGTCCTCTTCTCCAACAGAAGCACTACTAATAGCATGAACTTTATTACCAAATAGCCAGACAACAAAGCCCGAATGATCTCTAGCAATAACCCCAACAGAAGCACTAGCTACTTGTATGCTTAAAGAAAGATCGATGAATCATAATTTATTGTAATTCCACAGCCATTGGGAGGACACCAACCCGAAGGATCAATACCAGAAGGAGTAGTTGAACATGTTCAACATGTTCAACACCTCACCATCTATCACAACCAGATGATTAGCAGCCCAAAATTTACAAAAAGAATCTGTTGCAGCTTTCATAGTTTTCAAGGGATTAACTTGCTTTTCCTAAAAAAACAAATTTATTTCTACTTTCCAAATAAACCAACACAGGTAGCAAAAGCTATTACCTTCAGTCCTCCATCAGGGATTCTTCAAATCTAAAACTGTTTGATTAAACTAATCATCAAAATTTAAAACTGAAGAAAAGTCTGATCTAGTCTGTAATAGTGAACACCTCCAAACAACAACACTCTAGTTGCAGCTCAATAACAAATGTTCTAGAATTTCTTGCACTAATCCACAAATGGGGCAACAATCTTCATTGATTACTTTTCTACAAAACAAATTGTACTTAGTATGTAACAAGCTGTTCATAGCTCTTTAAATAAAAAAAACTCAACCTTAGCAGCAATGTTTGAACTCCAGAGCCTATTCCAGGAACTAGATTGAGCAATAGTAGAAGATGCAGAATTAACAATCTTCATGTATTGAACTATAACAAGATTTTACTGTAAATGACGCAGCCGTGCACAGAGGCCAAATGAATATATATGTTCTTTATCTATTTCTAGTTAACTGGATTGAAATGATATCTTTAAAAATTCAAATTGGAAAAGTTAGAAAAAATATTGATTTATCCCAACCCCAACCCCAACCATTAGCAATCAGCAATTCAGAAACCCAATTAAGATTAGATCTTTTAAAATCAATCAAGTCACTATTAGTTGATCTACCTTCCATTACCCACACACCAAAGCCCCTTAGCTTTAATAAATATTTCAATACCCTGTCAAATACTTCTCCAAGTCCAAGAGCTATTTCTTCTTAATGTTGATGATATTAAATCAAAATTCGGGTAGTAAAGTATTTTAAGCAGCAGGATTTTACAAATGTGTCATGCTTGCTCAGCCAATAAAGCAAGATTAAAATGCTCTAAATCCTTAAAACCAAGACCGCCATCAATCTTCCTAAAACTCATTTTTTTTTCCATTTAACACCATCTAATACTATTACCATCACTATTAGTCCAGCGAAATTTTGATATCGTAGATTGAAATTTATTGCAAATATTTTTAGCAATTTTAAATACACTCATAACATAATTTGGCAATGTTAAAGCAAATGACTTCAATAACACTTCCTTCCCACTAACAGATAACAAATCTGCTTTCCAAGATTCAGTTTTATTCTTCATCCTATCAACAAGTAAAGAATACAGATTTAGAGGAACCATAATCTGTTGATAAACCAAGATAATTATCTAGTTTACAACGTACGAATTGGATTTCTGAAAAATTAGCCAAAAATCTTTATTATCAATACTAACATTACTTTTACCTTTTTCCTGAAGCGTTACTAAATTTTCAAACATTGAAATGGGTGATTTTTCTTTTTCCGTATGTCTTAAAATTCAAAACACTAATGATTATTTTCAAAGAATAAATAAATAAATAATTGGCTAATTTTAATTTCAGTGCTGAATTACATATTGAATATTTGAGAAAGAATGAAAGGAAACTACTATTTTTCCCCCAAATGAAAAATAATAATAATAATGATTGGCTGGTCAAAGAAATCATGTGAACTGTGAGATGGGGGCTCTAAAAAGCATGAGATGAAAGAAAGATCAAAGAGAGAAAGATGGGTAAAAAGAAAAGAAAGATTGGAAATGTAGTGGGAGCCATTTGGTAAGAAGCAAGAGGACGAAAAATAGAGTCAGCGATCTTGTCAGGTTTATCTTAAAAAGCAAATATTCAATATATCTCAGTTATTAAAAATTATCAAATTTAATGTATCTGAACTAGACAAATATTAATATTTGGATCGGTAGAAGTTCTAATTTTATTGCTGATGTTATAGCCAAACATATAACATTGGTCAGACCAATATTGTTGTTAATAATTTCTGTTGTTTTAGTAATATTTGTATTTTGATTGAGGCAGGAAAAACTATGAGGAAGAAGATAAAATGATGTTGAACAGACTTGACTTCACTTGAAAGTAACAGACTTCACTTCACTTGATGATGCATACTTTAGCTTAACATCCCCTCAAGTGAAATGGGGAAGAAGTCACCTTGAACTTGGACTTGAGATACTTAAACCTTGGTGTTTATAGTGTTTTGGTAAGTAGATCAGCTAATTGATTAACATATGGAACAAACTGAATAGTAAGCTCTTTTCTCAGCACTTTATCACTGATAATATGTTTGTCCAATTCAATAAGCTTAGCTCTAGCATGCATGATTGGATTAGATGCTTGAGAGATAGCACTAACACTATCACACCATCTGATAGGTGACGGAGGCTTCCACATTCTTTAAGCAATCCTTGAAGTAAAAAAATAATAATATTAAAATGAAACACTCCCTAATTATTCAAATCTTTTTTCGCAGTTTATAAATTAGGGATATGGCATAATAGTTATGATTCATTTGTATTAATATCTAATTGAATTAACTTAATGAATCGGCAATTGCCCTGTGGTCACTCTTTGTGCTTGATCTACAAATAAAATTTTATTTTTTTGAGGACCATGAGATTAAATTTCAACCAAGAAAAATCAAGTAAGCACCTGTTAACTTCTGTCATCTAGATTTCTAGCCCAAACAGTGTCTGAGTAATGCTTGGATAACATTGGACAAATGAAGGTTTAATAGTCTAGCCTTCTGAAATAGTCCCCTTCAGAATCTTCTTGCAAGCTTGACAACGCAAAGAGGTGGGCTTGTGTAAATATTGACTAAGTTTATTCACTATGAACCCTATATCTAGTTTGGTAATTGATAGATATTGTAAAGCATCAATTGTTCCTAAACAGTGTGGTGTCAGCAAAGGTTCTCCATCAATTACTGTTAGTCTGGCAGAAACACTAGCGCGTGAGGATGCAAGTTTAGCACCTTCCATTTTTATTCTCTTCAACAAGTCAGCAATGTATTTAGAGTATGACTGATAGAACCCATGTCTTCTGAGGCAAAGGCCTTGTTGACATCAGAAACAACTTGCTAAATAAGTGTTTGCTGCCTGTAACCAAGATTTCATCCACATATATAAGAAGAAAGATCAAATCTTTACCAGTTTGATCCACAAATAAGGAGCTATCGAATTTAGTATTAGAGAATCTCCATTGAAGTAAAGCTGCTTTAAGTCTGTCATACCAAGCTTTAGGAGCTTGTTTAAGCCAATATAATGCATCTTTAGTCGACAAACATGTTGAGGTTCGGAAGGATCTACAAAGCCCTCCTGTTGGGGAACAGGAATTCCAACACGAGGTTATGTTTGTGCAATCTGGACCGGTCTTTTTTAAAATGGACGGTTCAGATCTCCCCTTTTCCCTTTTTACTTTTTCTGACATCTTTTTCCTTTTTTCTATTTTCTTTTTTCTTTTCCCTTTTTTCTTTTTTCTGTTTTCTTTTTTCTTTTCTTTTTCTCTCTCGTATTCAAATCTCGACCATCCGTTCTGAGAACAGACGGCCTGGATACAACATAATCCTCTCATGTTCACACCAGTAAGGTATTAGGACAAATCAATTGAATGATAGGAGACCATGCTTTAATGATGCACTAGTACTTTTAGATCTTGTGTTAGGTATGCTTGTAAAAGTTGAACTCATACGATAGATATGATCTTATGCACGACATGTTAACATTGGAACTGGTAACATTGGTAGTGAAGATAAAACAACATTATCTGAGAATCTGAAATTTTTGTCTAAGGAAGTAGATGAAGACATTGTAGAACATGGAAATAACCTGCCTCATTAAAAAATTATAGTTCTAGAAATGAAGATTTGTCGTGAAGAGTGCACACATATATAACCCTTGTTATGGCCTAAGATAACGCAAACATGCACAACCAAGAACTAATTTTAAGGTCTTACAATCTGAGAATTTGCCAAACAATTTGTGATAAGGTGATGTATTTTGTAAAACTGAAGATGACATCCTATTGATAAGATAGAGTGTTGAAAAGCTTCCCACAAATATGGAAGAGGCATAGAGGCTTGAGCTAGTCAGGATAAATCAATTTCTACTGTGTGTCTATGATTTCGTAGGTCTATCAAACCGTTTTTATACAAGTTTTAGAAAACACTGAATGTATGCAAGTTTTAAAGAGAACAACCAACAAAACCTACTAAAATCATCAACAAATGATATGTAATATATGTATCCTTCAATAGATGGTGCAGGTGCTGGACCCTACAGATCAGTATGAATTAGCTTTATTGTATAATTTGTGATCTTAGGATATGATTTTTGCATTTTGGACAAGCAAAACAAAAATCATGATGTTGACTAGTTGGTGATAATTGACTAGATTGTATGACCTTTTGCAGTAGTTTAGCTGATGGATGTTCCAATCTTATGCCACATATCTAAGACATTATTGATAATAGTGTTAAACTCACTAAATTTCCATTTTTCAGACAGATTATTTGTTTCAAGTTTTTTGGACATACAACTAGTAATCATATTTCAGCACAAGAAACACATGCTTATACGTACCGAAAGAACCAGTACATTGATTAGTCTTTATTGAATTCAACACATTATTTAGTTTATAATAGAAATAAGGACGAACAGATTTATTATGTAGATTTGATGCAGAAATTGAGAGCAGAAGGAGATTTAACGCAAGGGTATGTCAATAGGTAGAGCCCATCTCTAAGGGTACCTTCCAGGAGCAGAGTTCCTGAAGTTTTGTCCTTCACACAAGACAATAATTAGCATACCAGGTCACGTCACATATTGAATCTGGAGAGGCAATATATGCTGCAAGTGACACCATAAATGCAGTAGGTGAAGATGATGAACCATCAAGGGCTGAAGGCGACTTACTGAATCTGTGAGCCTCCATAATTGTTCCTCTCATATTTATAGTAACAAATGGAGCAGTACGATCAGGTTTACTACAAACGTAGGCATATAACTCTATACCTCTTGCTCCACGGCCTCTTCCTCTGTTGCCAAAACTTCTACGATTGCCTTGAAACTGAGACACTCCTCCTCTACCAAAAACAGTTCATGTTCCCATTTTGATTAAAAACATGTTTTCCTTATTCCTTTTCCCTCATGTGTTTCATACTGTATTTGCAGTCATCTTGATATTTATTCATTATCAGCAAAGTGTTTCTCTAATCTACTCTTATGACACATGAGTAAAGATTGCAGCGCTTCTAAAAGATCTTCATTTCTTAAGGTTATACTAACTACGAGTGGATCAAATTTTCTAGCTTTACGTCATTCATCAAGTATTACACTAATTCTTGATCAGAAATTGGTTGTCCAGCTCCTGCAAGGCTATCACTCAGCCTTCTCACCGTATCACAGAATTCTGAGATTGAAGAATTACATATCTTGCAGGTTTGTATAACATTGCTTAACTGCATCATTTTTTCTTTTGATTGACTTGAAAAATTCCGTTGCAAGGAGTTCCAAACTTCAAACATCGAAGATCTTAACTAGCTGAGTACCAACTGGTCATTCCTCAGTCATACTTTGAATTCAGAATTCGCATCAGCATTTGCATAGAATTTTTTGGAGAATCCTTATCCTTCTTTGTTGAAATATAGATGAGCAAGCTGGTTTCTTTTGACAATTATCTAACTTTCAAAAAATATGGAAAAACATTCAAATTGAACTTTATCTCTTATCATCCCAAAACATATCAGATTTGCCTCATGAAAAAATAAGATGACTTGATCTTCAAAATTGATTTAATTGGCTTCACCAAATATTCTGAAAAAATAAACTGACTCTATAATGTTTTAGCTTCAATCTCCAACTAGTCTTGCTCAAAAGATCCTTCAAAAAGTTTTCTGATAATAGAAACACAATCAGTCATCAGACAAAAATTTTTGCATCTCTTGCTCAAAAGTCTACCACTTATGGTTTAGCTTGAATAATTCTTTCATAAACTTCTCATTTTGCTAAACATAATTAGAACTAAGATAAAAAAAACATATAACAAAAGTATGCTAGTTAATCAATAATTAAGAATTAAACGTATAAAAATTTATATATAATTAAGCATTATCAAGAGATTAGTTGAAGTGCGTGTAAACTAGTCCAGACTTACTGTTAAGTTGAAAAAAAATTAACGTCAATGTGCTGGCTCATTATGAAAAAATCCATATATAAATATATATGATGAATATTAATTCAAAACATTAATTAATTTAACTGACTAACCTACTAATTTTTAATTAAACTCTGATACCATTGATAATGCCAAGGTAGCATGCCGTTGGAGTTTTGTATTTGAGAAATGAGGAGGCTCTGCTAAGCAGCCTAGTAAAATAGGAAAAGAAATGTTAGTACAGAAATGATAATGCTCTTCGTGGAGCCCTCTCCAATGTCAGAAAAAATGATTCTGACATTGATATTGAAAGTCTTCCTAATAGTTAGATGAGGTCAGGAGACTCACAGCTGTTAGATTAAAAAAAAATAAATCAAGAAATTGATATTTGATGAACTTCAGTATATATTTATTGAATCTCAATACATATTTCATGAACCGATGTACATATTTGATGAAGTTAAAAAAATCTAATATTTTGACTTATGATAGATCGGCTAAGTTTTGTATGGTCCCAATTACTCTAAAAAAAATCTAAGAATCACAATGATCCAGCATCAATGTCAGAAAATGGGAGTCCTAGAATTTTCCTTTATTGGTTATTAGTTTCTTTTCTTAAGAATGTGAGCTCAACTAATTAACCCTTTTTAATAATTAATTGTTTTATCTTTATTGTGATGTGCTTGTGGAGACCCATATGTCCCCCTCCATCTCTCTCTCCTCGTTATTTTCAGTGCGTTCTTTTCTATTTTTTAGTCAGAGATGATGGACTGTAAAAACATTAGCTTCGTCATATAAAAATGAGTAATTAGAAGAAGACGAGTCAATAGCTCCAAATACCCACAAGCCTTTTTCACTATTATATGCTTATTATTACCTGTCTATCATGTGCTATTTCCATATTTGTCTCTTTCTTTTCTATTTCTTTCATTGTTAAAATTATGAAGTCTAGGAAGATTAAGTGTAGGGCAGGGAAAAAACCAACAACTTCATGGTCTCAATCGGGTAAGAACTTAACGATCTTGCCAACACTTATGTCCCCCACACACTTATAATTCCACAGGGAGATTATACTTTGATCCTAACCCACCGTCTCATGATCTAGATGTGAAACATTTTGTCCACGGATTATCTTATCAACATTAACATTCATAGATTATGTTAGATTGTGGAGCCTAATCATGTTATGTAGAGACAACATGTGTGTATTAGTACTCAGAGATATTTTGTATTATATTAGATTGTATAAAAGATATTAGACAGTATATTTGAGGGTGTGAAAATATAGAAAGAGATGAAACTTAAAAAAACATCTCGTAAATTCATTAATACGTTTATTATAGTGAAAACTTGCAATGACTAAAGTAGACGCATTCTCACATTAAGAGTAAGTCATTATTGATTAAGAAGTTAGTTCTCAACATATTCAAGTAACAGGATTATATTCTCTTTTCTGATAGAATTGTAACTTTAAAAAAGAACACCCACTACATAAATGACATTTGTGAAACATTTTTTGTCTTTTTTATATGTCATGTGGTACGAGTATGAGAGAGAGTGTGAAGCCTTTAATGCATACATTTCCCCACTTGGTTGATTACTGAATCATGAGAGAGAGAGAGTAATAATAGACGGAAATAAAAGGTGTTCGAATGAAGTTTGATCCCAGATCCTCGACTCTCCTCTTATAGCATAGAGTCGTCTCTTGTGTTTATTGGAGAGAGAGAGATTCTGATGAAGAAGGAGGGGAGATAGTGTCTGGAATGAAGTTTGATCCGAAATCTTTCTATTTCTTTGGAAAATAAGTTTTTCTTCATACATGGAAAATTGTCCAAAGCTTAAACTATGTTTTAATCTTTGATGTGAGCATGCAATTAAATTATGAGCAAAAGAAAAAGGCTGTTTTTCATTCTAATTTCTGAATGGATCGATGCAAACAAAGTGAAGTTTTCTCCCTTAATTTTCTAAATTGGTATAGAGCGATCTCGGACCAGGCTTCATTCCTCACACCTATCTTCTTCCAAAAGCACAAGTACTAGAACCATCTGGCTTCCACAAATCACAAGTCTTCCAAAGGGTATCTTCTTAATTCTCCCCCCCCCNCCCCCCTAATTTTTCTTTTCTTTTTTGATTTACACCCCCTTTCCTCTCATACATATTACATCTTTCGTTGTTGTTATTATTTTTGTTGAAATCAGTCTAAATAGCTAGAAGTAGAGTTTTATCTAAAAATAAAACCCTCGCTCTCTCTCACTCACACACAAACACCAAACCCTAACAACATGTTCTTTTCTGAACACTTCAATAAATCAGGGTATTCTTTTAGACTCTATTAGTTTAGAGAGGTGAAGTCCTTCCACTGAATATGTTTGTCTAAAAGAGAGAGAGATCGAGAGGTTTTTTTTATCGAAACAGAAGTATTGTTAAACAAACAAACTAATACATCAAGGAGGTCTAAAGTTACTCAAAGTGAGAAGTTTATTTCTAGTTACTAAGAGATGGATGTCATGAGAAAGAAAAAGGAGATTACAATTTAGGCAGCTCTGATAGGTGTTATATCCAGAGATAGCATCAGTACTACATTGCACTCACTCATAATCTAGTAAACATGACACGTCTGAAAGTTAACCAAGAGCTTCTTGCTTTTATAAAATTACATGTACCTAGCAAGTATAAAGCATGTTAGGTAATATCAATATTCTCAACCTCTTTAATGTCGATATTTCAATACTCAGTTTTGCTGTAAACTATATATGTTGCTAATGGAAAGGTAATGGTGGTCAAAGTAGTAACTAGTACATCTCTTATTATCTGGTTGTCAGGTACTGTATATGTGGTTCCACACAGTGTCTATATTTGAAATTAAGTTTTAAATTTCTCCAGTTACTAACTCTTCTTTTACTTGAAAATCAGTCTATCTGTTTGACATCATCATAAATATTAGTACTGTTAACTGCAAAATTTGGAAATTTTAGTTAAATCTTGAAGATGTTTTATCCAGAACTGGACAGCCAATCAATGTGAGAATGGATTTTAACAACGGATGCACTATTTGAGCACGTGAAATGGAACCTAGCTATTAACAATGTAGCAACAGACTCTCATCCTTCTTTTATTGAATTATGTATATGACAATTGCAATTATATTATTCTCGAACAACCGTCATATTAAGAGCACCGTCGTGCATGAAGTTTGAGAGCTTCATAAACAATATATTCATGACGGTTGGACAAAAACCGTTGTATTAATTGCACGACGGTGGTTACACGACGTGGATGTCTTTTATAGGATGGTTACGCAACCGTCATTAATTTTTTCCATGAGAGTAAATCCCCTTCCTTAAAAATGAAAATCATAGTAGTGCACTAGTGCTCTACCGACTGCTTATTTTTATAGTCATCGATTAGTATTTAGTGTATTTTTGGAACTTTTCTAAGTGTGTTTATAAATTTGAAAATAACATTTTAACAATAAAGCTATTTTATGAGCGATTTGTTTGAAGCACTTGTGGGAAAAACTAAACAAAAAATACCCTCTTTGAACTATTCTTAGTTTCTTAAAAGTAGAAACCTCCTGTAACCTCTCAAATTGGCAACTCATGTGGCGCCTTAATGTGGATAAAAATCAGTTTGGATATTTTTTAATGTTACACAAACTTATAAAGGGTTAAGTTTTGTTTGTTAAATAAGTTGGAGTGACGCAATTGGTTAAGCTCCACACTCATATTTGAGAGTTTGTGGATTCGAGTCATATTCTCATATTCTTTTAGAATTTATAATATAATTGTTACAAAAAGTTTGAGTTACAGAATTAATTTACCTTTAATCCACTTACATGAGTTTTGTTTAGAATAATCTAATACTAATTTAACCACCGGTATTAGTACCAGGCTAATACTTTGAAATTTTTACATAAGAAATTAATCTAGAATCCCATTTAGGCAGTTTATATGATGATTGATCGTTATGACTTTGACTCGTTACTGTGACTCACGTTGCTCCTATGAATTATTGTCAGGTGTCAACTTTGACTTTTCAACGTGTATATCGTATTATTTATTCTTTCTATATAAATACTCATATCATTGTAAACCACCAAGTCTGACAAAGACTTAAGTGGGTCTCTTGCCTAGGAACAATTTTATGGACTATGGTCTAAACGGGTTTGGGTGAGGTTTGTTGTATTGAAAATGATATCCCTTCACCACTATGGTCTCTTTGAGGGCCATGGATGTGATGTCTTCCCAATCGCGGGAAGGGACTTAGTTCTTAGGACTCGAGATGGGTCCCAGACGAATATCGCTTATCTCGTCGATGTGGTGCGCTCTCCGTGTTCTTCCTTCTCAGATTCACTATCACTGCACGTGACACATGGCGCAATGTGAAAGTTAGGGTACATAAGAATCTTCCCCATAGATACTTTGGCCCACACGATTATGGTTATAATAAACAATGACTTAACATTGTCATATCAACGAGCTTGTTGTGGTGTCATTATGTAGGGTCTACTGTCAATTAGTCAAGAGATTAATTAGAGTGGACCCCGCATGTAAGTTTTTCAATTAATAGAGGCATTCCCATTCATTGTAGAAGACTTTTGCTTTTGCTTCATTTTGGCATTTTTCTACTTACTAGACTTGGAGAATTCTCTCTAAATTCCTCCTCCCAAGAGCGTTTTGTCACCTTCCATAGGTTGGCTCAAAGTACTCGTCCTTCATTCTTCATATCTCAACCTCTACATTTTCAGGCTATATTTTTCGTTTATTGTGACTATATTACACATGTAACTACACTCACGTGATGTCACGGTCACACCCATTTAGCTCCTGAATAGGCAGTGTTCTGTCAATTGTAATATTAATTTCTTCAAGTATATATATTGAATAACTTTGGTTTCATTCGTCTCATTTATGAAAGATGGGTAAATTCCAAGATGTAAACAAAATTACAAAAAAAAAAAAATTTACCCATAACATCTATGTCAGCCTTTTTCTGAATGCATCCAAAAGGACCTGCTTTATAGATGATCCCTATAGAAAAATAGGAGTATAACAATCTTTCTAGTTACTTCGTTACCTATTTCTATTTCAGCGGATATATCTATTGGCAAGAACTTATTGAATCCATTGTTTGTGCTCATAATAAATTAAAAGTTGCTTCTGCTACTCAGTCTAGAGCCTTGAGCATTGTCCAAGGGCGTGTTATAAGAGTAACCCATTACTTTCTGATATTATTGAAGAACGTCTTTATCATAATATTTTTCATCACGTCAACATAGGAGTTGAGGCTACACCCCATGCATATGTTTAGCTCTTGGCTCCAGTTCCCTACTGTCTAATCTCCTAGGTCTTTCAGATGACGTCCGAATAATCTTTGGTCTTGAACATGACTTATGGAGCCCCTTTGTTCGTATCACTCATCGGCCTCGCTTAGGTTCCTCCAATCCTTCATTTCTTTTGTCCAAATTATTTCTTTTTTGTCCAAGTTTCTTCTTTTTTTGTCTAACTCATATAATTGAATAGCATTGTCTGTATTCTTTGATAAATGACATGCACTTTAAGTCGTAGACCTAAGGAGATAGGTCATCCTCTCATTCATTCTTGTTAATTAGCTTGAAACATTTTCTCGAAATGAAAATCATGTACATTTGACATGAAAGAATGTAATATGAAAGAAACAGTTAAAAATGACAATAAAAATATTAGAACTGGTTGTCTCGTCATTTAAAAATGATTTTTCATATAAAATAGAAAAGAAATGACGTTATCTTTAGAAAAGAAAAAAATCAAAAAGTTGTTTGGTAATATTCTATTAATTATTTAATATAAATTTTTCAAAAGCTTATTTAAACAAACAATTTTCAAAAATTAAGATTTGGAATACGTGTTTTTCAGTATTTCAAAAACAGAAAAACAAAATTTATATTAACAATGTGGATTTAAAAATGCAGAAAAACAAATGTAACAATTTTCGGTGAAAGAATGCAACTTTGAGCAATAGACAACAAAGGGGTATTGTGAGAATTGGCCTTCCCCTGAAGGCCACTATCATCCTCAGAGTGGCCATTTTACAAAGATTTGGCCTCATTCTACATTTTCTATTTTACTTTGTGTGTGCGCTTCGATCTGTGATTTCCAACCACTACTGTTTAGTCGAGCTCGAATCTTTTAGTCACCCAGCTCCTTACTCTAGCTTAGCCGTCAAAGACAATTCCTAGGTTATATATTTTTCTCCTATTCAGCAATCACCTTCATTGATTTCATCACCATCACTCTCTTTTCACCCCTCCTCCGACACTTCATCCCATAAAGTCATAAGGTAAGTATGCATGTGGTTAGACTTAATTTGCTACTAAGTTTAATACTTGTAGAGATAAACTAAATTGAATATGACCCACATATGTGAAGAAGAAAATGAAAGGAAAGAAAATGAAGAATGCTGGAAGAAGAAACATAACAGAATGAGAAAGAAAAAAGAGAGAAGGAGTCGAAGAAAAGAAAGACAATAATCTTGATATTATCCTTACAGTCAAAAGCACAAACATGTTCCACACTTTATGATTCTAGGAGGATAGGGAATCAATTTGTTTCTTAAAAAAATAAAATGACGTGTGCATAATGGCTTAATAAATAGATCTGCAAGCTGAAATTTGGATGGAACGTGTTGAACATGAAGATCTTTCTTGATGACCTTTTCTTGAATAAAATGAAAGTCCAATTCAATATGCTTAGTACGAGCATGAAATACCGGGTATGAAGCAAGAGCAATAGCAGACAGATTGTCACAGTACAGAGTAGGAGGTTTGGCATATCAAAATGTAAATCACACAACAATTATCTTATCTAGGACAACTCGGCTGTAGTTTTGGCAAAGGCATTGTATTCAGCCTCTGTAGAAGATCGAGCAATAGTTGTATGATTCTTTGCACACTAGGAAATCGGATTACTGCCCAAGAAAACAATGAAGCCAGTTGTAGATCACCTATCAGAAGATCACCTGCCCAAGAATCCTTTTAACTGCAGCATAATGAGCAGTAGTAGGAGCATGCATAAATTGATAAACTATATTGGCAGCTTAACTAATATAAGATTTAGTGAATGTTAAATATTGTAGAGACCCAACAAGACTCCTATATTCAGTAAAATCAGAAAAAAGGAGAGCCAACATGACTATATAAAAGAGACTTAGTATAAGGGTGAAGAGCGGGGTTTGGCATTGATCATTCATGCGTTTAAAAAAATATCATATGAATACTTGTGCTGATTAATAAAAATTTCAGAATTAGATCTAGTTATCTCAAGGCCTACAAAATACTTTAAAGATCCCAAATCAGTCATGTCAAAAGATGTTTGAAGAGAAAATATAAGATTATTAATGTAGGTAGTGTTTGTACATGTAATAATAATGTCATCGACATAAAGAATAAGATAGGTTATACCTTGATTATCAACTTTGACAAAAAGAGAGGTATTGGCATTTGAAGAGCAGAAGCCAAGAGTAAGAAGATGAGAAGTAAAAGTGTCAAACCAAGCTCTAGGAGTCTGTTTCAAACCATATAAAGACTTATCCAATTTACAAACATGACTAGGAAATATAGGATGCACAAAACCAAAAGGTAGAAGCATGTAAACTTCTTCATTGAGATGACCATGTAAGAATGCATTATCCACATCTAATTGTCTTAAAGACCAATGATAATGAGCAGTAAGAGCAAGTATGACTCTAATAGTGGGTTTCTTAATAACTAGACTAAATGTCTCATGATAATCCAGCCTAGGTTCTTGATGAAAATCATTGGCCACAATTCTGACTTTGTGTCTTACCATTGTATTATCAGGATCATATTTGACTCTATAAGCTCATTTACTACCAACTAAATTCTTGTTAGGAGGATGTGGAACTAAAGTCCACGTATTCTGATCTAAAAGGGCATTATATTCATCTTTCATAGAAGCAATCCATTTAGGAGATTTAGATGCAGAAGTGAAAGAGGTAGGTTCTGGTTCGTGAGAGATATGTGAAGAAAGTAAAGCACGCTTCTTACTTATACCAAATTTAGAACGTGCAGTCAAAGGGTATGTGTTAGTTGTAGGAGGAGGAATAACAGTAGTAGAAGGAGGCACAAATTAAAGAACGATCTATGTTGAGATTAATGCTTAATGAATGAGAGAGGTTTGAGAAGGAGGTGGACCTAATGGGCTGAGTAGGAACTAAGGTAGTGGCAGTGTGAGGATTAGAAGATACATGACCATGAGTATAATGTAAACCAAAAGAAACAGAATCATCATTCAAAGCAGATTTATCATGCCAAACAGAAGCATTATTTAAAGTAAGAGAAAGAGAGTGATAAGACAAGGCATTAAAATCAGAAAAGGAGAAGCATAAGTTGTGTTGTGCAGATTTCTGGGTTCTGCCGTGTGTGAAATAACAGAAACAGAATTTGTGTTGGCAACAGAGAGAAATTTATGCATAAGGAATTGAAATATTCGAATCAGTATTAGCCAGCACATATTGCATAGAATGAGATGCATGAGAGATGTAGATTTCATAGTAGCATAGGAAAAAACAGACTCATCAAAAATCACATGCCCACAAGTATATGTTTTGCTATATAGACGATCATAACAAAGATAACATTTAAAACCAAGATGATAATCCAAAAAAATGCACTGAGTTGTTTTATATTGCAACTTATTAGTGTTATAAGGCTTTAAACAGGGATAGCAGACACATCCAAAAACTCTAAGGGAACTATAATCAGGTTGATAACCAAATAGAAACTCATAAGGGCATTTATCATGAAGATTAGTAGAGGGCATTCTATTAATTAGAAAAACAGCAGTAGTAAATGCTTCAGACCAGAATTGAAGAGGAAGAGAGGTAGTGTGGAGAAGGGAGGCAGTCTCAACAATGTACCTATTCTTCCGTTCAGCAATGCCATTCTGCTCAGGAGTGTAGGGGTAGGACTTTTGACGAGAAATTCCATGAGAATGTAAAAAAGATTTGAAAACAATACCAGTATATTCACCTCCACCGTCAGTACGTAAAAGCTTAATAGAATTAGAGAGATGATTTTCAATAAAGAGCTTAAACTGTTGAAAGATAGATAGAACCTCAAATTTTTTAGCATACGAAAAATTCAAGTATATCTAGTAAAATCATCAATAAATGAGACATAATATCTAAATCTCTTAGGAGAAGTAATAGGGAAAGGCCTTCAAACATCACTATGTGTGAGATGAAGAGAAACACTAGAAGTAGTTTGAGACAAAGGAAAAGGAATTTTTGACATTTTACTGTAAAGATAACTAGTGCATATACAGTGTGTAGAATTTGTAAAACTAGTATGATTACAAGAAAGATTAGCATTCTATAAAATTTATGTCTAACAATCTTATTAAAGAATGACCAAGTCTCTCATGCACAATTTATCTAAAAAACTTGTACAAGAAATGTAACAAAACCAGAAGAAGCAGTGTTGGAGTTAACAGGTATTGTCGAGGGAATAAGGTAAAGACTATTGTTACTGAGTCATTTGTACAGGACATGACCCGAGGCTTTGTCCTGTATGAGGAAGTAAGAAGCATCAAACAAGCAATACAGTTATTACCTTTGCAACATTTATAAACAGAAAACATATTTGCAAATAAGTGAGAAACACAAAACAATTTAGGAATATTGAAAGAATGAAAACGAGTATGAAGAACATCTGAGTCAATGTATGAAACATGTAAAGTTTGGCCATTTCCTATAGCAACAATATCAGTACCACTGTAATCAGAAGGGAAGAAAAAATTACTTAGCTCTGGAGTAGTATGGGAATTACACCTAGTGTTGGATAGCCAAACTTGCGAATCAGAAGATGAAGGAGGAGAAAACATGGTGGCCATGGCAGCAAGTGTGGCAGGAGGGTTTTTGCCTTGATAGGCAAAATTCATCCGGTGATAGCAATCAACAGCAGAATGGCCTGGCTTCTAGCATATTTAACAGTGAATTCTAGAATTTTGAGATGAAGAATCTTGAGAAAATTGAACATCATTCTTGGCTGAAGACTGTATAGGAGGAGTACCAAGAATAGAGGTGCTTTTAGGAGAGTTAAATAAATTCTTACCCCCGCCACCATTGTTGAATCGGCCAGTATCGAATCGGCCATCACCTCTAAATGAACAAAAATTTCTACCTAGATTGGTATTGCCGCCAAAAAAATTTAAAGTTTGACCAGCTACAAGGGCAATCTGTTGAAGAATATTGGCATGTTATTTGTTCTGATTTTCAAGGAATCGTTCCTCTGATGTAAGAAGAACATGAATTTCTTCAAGATTCGTGATTTCTGTCTTGGTTCTGATTGAGGTCTGAATCATATTATAGTCACTGGGAAGACCATTGAGAGTATAGATGAGGATGTCTTCATCCTCAATGGTGACAGAAACGGCTGGAAGCTCATCCTTAAACTCATTGTTTCGTTGAATGTAGGCATCAATATTCTCACCGCTCTTTTTACTGACAGATTGAATGTTTGATTTTAGTTGAATAATATTGGATCTAGAAATTGAAGAAAAATGCATTTCCAAAGAGATCCTGACTTCTTGGGATGTTTGGCAACCCACAACATAGGATAAAGTCACCGGGGAAAGAGTGGCGTTGATGAGAATTACAAGAGCCTGATCTTGAGAGTGTCAGAGATCAAATTTAGGGTTAAAGGAAAATTCACCTTTCCCATTAGAGAGAAATCTATCGTGGTAAGGTTTGGATTCGTCAATATACCCAAATACAGAGTGGGATTTAAGAATAAAGGAGATTTGATACTTCCAGATGATGAAATTTGTTGAATCAAGATGTATGGAGACAAAATTGCATATACTAGAAAGTAAAAAGATTGAAGAATGGATCAGTAAATCGTTGGAATTAGAAGATATAGGTTGAATCGTATTTTGAGGCTGTGAACCATTGTTGTCCGAAGATGTATTTTGGGCAGTGTTTTCAGAGGTAGGAAATGAATTACAAGCCATTGACGTGAATCTTTATAGCTCTGATACCATGAAGAAGAATATGAAAGGAAAGAAAATGAAGAATGTTAGATGAGGAAACAGAACAAAATGAGAAAGAAAGAAGAGAGAAGGAGTCGAAGAGAAGACCAAGAAAAGAAAGACAATAATCTCGATATTATCCTTACAGTCAAAAGCACAAACACGTTTCACCCTTTATAGTCACAAAGAGTAGTTATTCAACTAAAACTAGGCCAACTAATTACTGTTAACAATATGTTCACATGCTCTTCTTGGGCATCTCACTGTCATTGTCCAAAAAGAAATATTGTTAATGGTTTGTCGTTAGACTTTGTGGCATGTTGTTATGTTTTGAACTTGTGGTCCTCAAGAGAACTAAATCCAACCCACACTATCTCTTTTTTTTTGCAGGTATATTTAATTCTTTCTAATTCTTTACATTTTTTTATTATTACTAGTCGGATACATGTGATATAATAAGTTGAAGATTTAGCAATTAAACGAATTTAGAAATGTCAAATTTATATTATACCATATCAAACAATATTTCAAGTGCATTATTTGCAGTTAATGAATTAAGAGTCTTTATGGATATCACTTCAACAAAGCTCTTTAGTGCAAAATAATTCATAAATGTTAATTTGAAACCCAAACGTGTTTCTTAAAAGTAATAAACAAATTTGCACAGGTTTAAGTGTCACTGTTTGTTATATGCAAGCTATCTTAAAGTACAACTTTAAATGGGTTTAAATGAAAATTCTATCTTAAATTCCTTATTGGATTACCAGCTAACATTGATATTATGGAGTCCTCTAGAAAATTCACCTCATCCAGAATTGAATTGATTTTTTCATACCCTCAACAATTAGCAACATATTGAAGATTCTTTAATGCTTTAAACGAGATTTGAAAGTAGAGAAAATTAACATTAAATAAATAAAGACTTGATATTTCAATGAAATACTCAGTTGGTATCTTGTTGGACTCAACCATAGGAGTGCTCAAAACCAAATTGAATCGAACCAAACTGAACTGAAAACGATCAGTTCGGTCGATTCTTTATATGTGTTCGGTTCGGTTTAATTTTATTATCGAACTGAAGTTTCAGTTCGGTTCAAAATTTTAGTAATTTTCAAACCGAACCAAACCGAAATATTAATTTAATAATATTTTTTTATTTTTATATATAATTTCATATAAAACCAATTTGAACCGAAACAAATTTTTGATTTTATATTATTTTTTTCAATAATATCATTTAAAATTTATTTAAAAATTATTTTTAATTAATAATATCGAATCGAAGAACCGAACTAAAATTCACGGTTTAGTTTGATTCGATCGATTCCTTAATCATTCACGGTTCAGTTTAATTCGATTTTATTATCGAACCATGAACACTATACTCAACCATGTGCTTGTGAAGAAAACAGAAATATTAAAAAATTACAATTAAAATGAGCACAACGAAATAAAAGAAAATTCAATTGAGCAAAGAACATCGTACATAAGAGCATGCAAATTAGAATCCCTAAATGTAGACTACAATACAATTTAGGGGGCCCAGTTTAAAGGATTCAAAATTTTAGTTATTCATAAACTTACATGCATAATTTATACTATAAAAAACTCGTAGAAAAAGAATTACAATTATAATGACAAAAAAATTATACATTTAAGCTTCCTGATTATAAAGTAATTTATAAAAGAATAAGACGGCCAGAAAATCAGAAGAGAGTAAAGAAGAAGAGAGAGATTATTGTTGATGCAAAAAAATATGTCAGCATCAATTGTCAAAAGGATCGTCACATGTCGTTTGGTGATTCGTCCAGGGATCTACAAAAATCAAGAACGATCGTGAAAATAGTAGGCAGGGCACCGGGGTGGTGCCTCACCTAATGCACTCTGACAATCAAGTCAGTAGAGTGTTTGAAATAATGTTAGCAATATGAAGAATTACTTATCATTTAATGGAGATCATCATGTATTATTAATGATTTTCTGTATCAATCAAACATTCATGTTCAATGTATCTTCTTCCTTATTCTGATAAGGAATGAGAATATTCATGGAGAATATTCTTCGAAATGGATATTTTAGTTATCATTTTATTATCTTTAACAACCATTGAGATTGCATGATAGATTTGATGTGTGTCTATCATTTCCTTGTATGAATGATTATTATATCTTATCGTGACAGAAAAATGATATCGGCTATCTCGAGTAGCCACGATCCTTGGTATGAGATTACATCATCATCCGTGTGACCTCGGTAGTATAAGTATAGATGGGGTCATGTCCATCGATCTGGTCATAGAGTGTGCTTCAGTCATCATGGTGACTTCGGTCACAGATGAGTCCTCACTTTGGACTTAATATGGGTCCTACCCGAGAAATGAGAGTATTGGACTTCGTTCAAAAATATTATTGAGTGAGCTTTAGTCCTGATGTTTTTCTCCCCTACAGTTTGCCCCCACTTCTTGAGTCTAGAGTATAGCGATAGAGTCATGAAGTATGTTCTAGAGGGAGCCATGAGTTTTTACTCAAGACTCTGTCTATGCACTTAATTGAGTGTTAAGCATATGTTGGCGTGAGATTGTCAAACAGTAGAGTTTGTGTCCAAATATCTAAGTATTTGTTGCTGGTTCATGATGGAGTCTTAGAGCATCTTGTGATTGAGACGAGCTTTCTTCGTATTTATCAATTGACTCTCGGTAAAAATGTCATCATCTTGATTAATGTTGGACTTCTTCATATAAGAATGTGTGTGATCGTGTTGGGACTTGAAGCTCTGTGGTTCAGGTTTGTGCGAGTTGCTCCGAGTAATTATCGGGATCGAGTCCCTATGATATTCATCTGGCAGTCAGACGGCTTGAGTTGGATTAGTGGTCCTAACAACAAAACTTTTACACATTCGCATGAACGCATCGTGAGGACTTGGTGAGGACTGAATTCCTTTGATCTGATGAAGGTAATAAGACGGCCAGTCCGTTGGGATTGCTTTACTGTGAGGTCGACTTGACGCTGTGACGTTATTGGGTCCTCTTAAGGATATGAGTTTTTCCAAAATCTTACGTTGCATTCTCGTGTTGATCCATACTTGACCATGTAACAGGTACATTATTTTGGCATCTCATGTCTCATGGCGAATGATAGAGTTATTACACTTAATGGCGAGCTTCCCGAGGGTTCTTCTTGCCACCCAAAGTTACATTTTCATAAACTAAGTCATGGCTGGGAACCGAAGGTTCTGATACTTTACTTATTGACTCTTTCTCGTAACTTAATGTCTGAGTTTATTGGTTTGTCCAAGTCACATAGTGATTCGAGTGTCTAAGTTGTTAGCTGCTTTGTCTGAAATTTATAGTGATTTTGTTGCGTAGCTCGGCACAACGAGTGTCTTTGAGTTAGCCTTTTAAAAAAAATCGAGCAGTTCTTCTCATGGAGAACAAATGACTTTTTAGTATCTGTGGAGTGATGCCCCATCATCGTGCCCTGAGTTTGACAATATTCTTGAGTTATTGAAGGTCTTTAACTTCTATGCCCCTAGAATATTGTCCTGAGTTTGACAATATTTTATTCTGTGGAGAGCTTTTTGGACATGGATTAAAAAAATGTGACTTAGCTGATTCTCAATATCAATACACTACTCAGGAGAAGATTTATTTACACACTATTATTATTATTATTATTATTATTATTATTATTATTATTATTATTATTATTATTATTATTATTATTATTATTATTACTTAATATATTAAATTTGCAAAAAAATCCTAATTAATTTAGACTTTTGACGTGCTCTCAATGTCAGGAAAACAATACAATTATTTACATCAATATTATTTAATATCTTGGACATGAGCGAGCTTCAAGATCGTGACGCGGACCACACAGCTCCGATCAACATTATTCTAAATTTGTTATTCCTCGAAATCAATAGTCACATCGATGATCTCTATTAAAATTTTGAGAAAAATAATACAATAAATATTATTTAGCATCTTGGACAAGAGTAAGTTTCAAAATTTGGACGCAGACCACAAAGCTCGGATCAGCATTATTTTAGATTTTTATTCTCTCAAAATCAAGAGTCACTTCGATGATCTCCATTAAATTTTTTAGGTACGTTATTTATTTTTTATGCTCAAATTTACTATTCTTTTCAAGAATATTTTTTAAAACACTTTAATTTAGTATGATATCAAGCATGAAGACACTATAAGCAACGAGATTCTAAGACATAATATAAAGTCTCATAATATCTTCATTATATCATCATGATACCTCAACACGAGGTCTATGGATCGCTTGAGCCCACTCGGTAGGGGATAGAAAACTATAAATAGAAATACAATGTAAATTTCTTAGAAATATACAAGTGCAGTTAAAACGCTCCCTCAAGATAGCAAACATAATTATCAAGACCCGAGGGGTCACAGATTACGTAAGCGCTCCCACGAGAAAGCAAACATTATTATCAAGACCGGAGAGGTCATGAAATATGCAAACGCTCCCATGAGAGAGTGAACATAATTATCAAGACCGGAGAGGTCATGAAATATGCAAACGCTCCCATGAGAAAGCAAACATATTTATCAAGACCCGAGCGATCACAAAATACGTAAACGCTCTCACGAGAGAGCGAACATAATTATCGAGACTCGAGAGGTCACATATGATGTAAATGCTCCCATGAGAGAGCAAGTATGATTATCAAGAACCAAGATACCACAGATTACGACAATGCTCCCACGAAAGAGCGAGCATAATTTTCAAGACCGTAGAAGTCAAAGATTACACCAATGCTCCAGAGATATCAACCGTAATTATCAAGATTCGAGAGGTTACAAATTATGAAAATGCTCCTATGAGAGAGCACGCATAATTATCAAGGCCCGAGAGGTCACAAATTAAGCAAATGCTCATGTGAGACCTCAACCAAGACCCGTGAGAGGTCATATATTACACAAACGCTCCCGCGAGAGAGCAAGCATAACTATCGAGACTTGAGAGGTCCACTACCCAGACTGCTTGACCAACACGATAAAGGAAAAGATGAAGAACTGAAAGTAGAAGTCCTGTATAGGGTACAATGACCCGAATAAAGCATGACAAAGGGCAACTGCCCTATTCTAAAATTTATTCAATTGATGGACGATACAACGGGGCATGAGATGCTCAGTTTCATGGATGCCTTCTCCAGGTACAATTAAATACTCATACATCTATCAGACCCAAAGAAGATGACCTTTGTGATTGAGAGAAAAACTTAATGCTACAAATTCATGTCGTTCGGATTGAAGAACGCATGAACCACCTATCGGCGTTTAGTAAAAAAATGCTCTAAGAGTACATGTGGAAGACAATGGAAGCGTTGGGAGAGTTCAACATAAGATATGAACCTCAGACCGCAATCAAGACTCAAGCACTCGCTGACTTTGTGGTAGAGATGATGCCACCTCAATAGAAATAGGACTCAAGCCGTACAGAATATGTCACGTAAGATGACACGATGCATAGAGGCACGGGGAAAGAACCTTCAGACATAGAAGGGGTGATCAACGTGGATGGCACTACAAATGCATGCGGAAGTAAAGCCAGACTGATACTCAAAACATCAGAGAAGACCATAACTGAAAGGGTGATGGTTTCGCATTCAGGACATCAAACAATGAAGCTTTGCTCGCATGTCAACGGAGATTCTCAAGCTAGACACAAGGATGGGGGGAAATCATAGCAAAGTTCTAAAATTGAAGGAAGGGTTCAAAGAGTGCTATGTAGAGCAACTATCCCGAGCACACAAGATGCTTGGATGAAAGACCTCAATAAAGGCCACGGCCGTCGAGGCCTCCTACTCACCAAAGATGACTAGGAGATAAGACCTTACATTGGGCAAAAGGACCACGAAAGAATCTCCCCAAGCACATGAGATGCTTGGATGAAAGACCTCGATAAAGGTCAACACCGTCGAGGCCTCCTTTTCACCAAAGACGATTAGGATAAAGACCCTACATAGGGAAAAAGGACCACAAAAGTATCTCGTGGCACCCGAACACACGAGATGATCAGACGAAAGATCAACCAAGGTGACGGCCTAATGAGGCCTCCCGACTACCAAGGATGATCTAGAGAAAGACCCTACATAGGGAAAAAGGACCACGGAAGTATCCCGTGGCACATGAGGTCAAAAAACCCTCAGACGAAAGATCTCACCCAGGGTGACGGCCTAACGAGACATCCTTATCATATTAGATGATTGGTGAAAGACTCTATATGACACCCCCAAACTAAAAATACCTTGTTGATTATAATTTAGGAAGTGTTATCCTCGTTAACGTTAATTATACATTAAATATGAAAGACATAGTTCAACTTAAATCTTAACTTAAATAAAAGTCTCAAGTCATATTTAAACAATATTAAATTCAAAGTACTTAAATAACAAAAATTTTGCAGCGGAAACTTAATCAAATAACAACCAATAATTTTAAGCTAAATCATCAAAATAAGATTAATTAATCATAAAACAATTGTTTGAAATCATTATTCAAAATATTCTACTAAGTTGAGTTCGCCCACAGGGTGTCCTCCCACAATTACTACTCACCTGAAAATATTAAGAAACAATAGAATGAGCTAAAGCCCAGTAAGTAAAATCTTACACAAACTTAGCAAACATATGCGCAATCAATTTTATATTTAACATTGTCCTACACTTTATAATCATTTTAATACTTTGTTTTCCATTGCTTTCATTTCATATGTTTCATTACATTATTTTCATGCAAACTTGTCACATACCCTTCTTTACTATTTCCATTTCCTTCATTTCTTTTCTTTATTCGCGTGCTCACTTGTGTAGTGTTCATCCAATCAGAGACAGTGGGCCATTATTATAGAACTTGTTCGACTATTGGGCTCTGGTAGTATCACCTATTCATATTATATCGTCGGACAAGATAAACGATCATCCATTCACATTAACCATTAACCATTAACCATATCGGGTCCGCCGGTCCTCCGCGTCACATTTCTCACTCAAGTCATTCATGGCATAAACACACACCATGTGTTTAAACTTTTATTTAATTGATTATATTCATACAACAAACCTACATGTATAGGTATGAACGTATTTACAATCATTAACATTACAAATACAATACACCACAAATGACATAAAAAAATATAATTAAACATAATATCAAGTGACACCATAATGATAAATCAATTCAGCATCAAAGTTTACAAACATTAAAGTAAGCATAGAATTCTACTTACTTGATGTCATTAGCAAGATCAAATTGAATAGAGAACGCTTCAAGTTTCCAACTCTCAAAGTGCCAAAACAATATATTAAATTTTACATATTAAAATCTTTTATAACTTTACATGATCATTAAAAACACCGAAAAAACATAATAAAAATATACGTAATAATTGTTTAAAGTCTTGACTTGGCAAGAAATTCTCAAACCATTGGAATACCAAAATTCATACTCGGCAAAAGTTCTTAAACCTTTATAATATCAATCATAACTTGTAAACACATACTCGTCAGAATTCCAAGTCTATTTAATCCAAATATGTTATGCAAGGACAAAAATACAAAGGTTTTATAGTTAGAGTTCTGGCTCTCTTTAAAAACCATGTTTTTCCTTCATCAAGAAACCCACAATATTCTATAGACCAATATTACGATTTATTTATAATAACACATAATAAATCATGAACATATATCTGATAATAGAAAAATATAAATCAAGCAAAACTTCTCAACTTTTTATGAAATTTATTGAGAAAAGTTCAAGTTTATTTTCTTGAACAATTTCAGAATTACTTATGAAATAGCGACTCAATGATTGAAGGTAGAAATACATCACTTTTGTTTTCGTCCAAACACAAATTAAAATCCTTGATTATCATTAAAACATGATTTGGCATTTAAAATATTCAATACAAGAATAAATCCTATTATCCTCTTGGGCGAAACAAATACAAACATGAAAAATGAAGTTTTTTAATCATTAAGACTCCAAGGTTTACTCCACCCATTACACTAGGAAAATCCCACTCAAAATAAGAGCTTAAGAATTTCAGTCTAACCTTTAAGAATCGCTTAAATCTGGAATTGTTCAAGAACACCTCAACTCAACTTTTTGTTCTTTTCTCACACAGAGGAGGAGAAAAGAGACACAATCCTACTGAAATTGTTACTCCAATGTTGCCAGCTTATACATGGGCAGAGAAAAATTATTTTAAGTCTTATTTTCCCCTTCAAGTGACAACACAGAGAGGAGCACCAAGACTATGTACATTCTCTTTTGAAACCTGGCAGCCGAGAGACTGAGGTTGTTCAATAGAGTGCCATTAGGGTAAAAAATGGTTAGGATTGACAGAAAAGAATCAGATATGAGCATATCGTAACAGGTAAAACAATTTGACTAAAAATTAGGAAAGTTGTGTAAATTTTTTGACTTTCTCTTTCTTAATCTTTAGTCCTTCTCTTTTAGGCGATAATGGGAATTTAATTTGTAAATAACTAGAGAAATATTAGACTTAAGTACATAAAACGTAGGGTTATTATCATAGTAAATATAAATATCTATATAATTACTCAATAATTATCATTATACATAAAAACTTATGAGGAATAATATCAATTACTTCAAAATTTAGCTTAAGCACATTTTGAGTCGTTTTGGCTCCTCGAAGTGTTTCTCTGCAAAATATTGATTAATTTATTTCAATCATTAAATCAGATAACATGGAGAATTAAATAAATAACCATGACAATTTGATTCACCATTAATAATTAAAAGTAAAATTAGTTGAGGTGTTACACCCTACCTAGGGCAAAAGATCACGGTAATATTTCGTGGCACGAGATGTTGGGACAAAGTACTTTGATAATGGTTACAGTCGCCAAGACCTCATAATTACCTAAGATGAATAGGAGAAAAGACCTTATATAAAGGTAAAAGGACCACTGTAATATTTCATGGTACTTGAAGCCATCAGATGACTACAACGGTCACATAGATGACTATGATACTCCAAATCACACAGATGACTAAGGCACACAAAGTCACCCAGATGACTACATTAGATTCAAAGACGCGCAGATGATTATAATACGTAACGTCACCCAGATGACTATGGGACTTGAAGTGACACAAATGACAATGGTACCCCCAAGTCACACAGATTACTAAGTACCCTAAGTCACACAGATGACTATATTACTCTACATAGATGACTAAGGTGCCCGAAGTTACCTAGATAACTATGGTACCTAAAATCACAATTATGAAAATGACCCCAAGTCACACTGATGACTATGGTATCGAGATTAGCCAAAATCTTACAAATCACAAAAGATCATGGTACTATACTGAAGATGACTCCAAAGGATCTCACCGTCAAGAATTAGTCGAACATAATTTAAATAAATAAGGAAAAGAAGACTCAAAAACCTTCCACTAGAAAGCGAAAACATTGATGAATTGCATGCGCAAACACATAATCACGTAGAGATGCAACGACATGCTGAACAGAATATATAATTCATTTCAAATGAAGAACGTAAACAAGACCAAATAAAAACCCACCGCTCGATGGGATACATTTGGTCGATATTTAGGGGGCATAGAAGCGAAGGACCTTCAATAACTCAAGAATGTTGTCAAACAGGGTAGGATGATGGGGGCATCACTCCATAGACACTCAAAAGTCATTTGTTCTCCAAGAGAGGAACCGCTCAATTTTCTTTAAGGCTAGATCAAAAGACACTCATTGTGCCAAGCTACGCTACAAAATCACTATAAATTTCAGAAAAATAAACGCACGACTTAGACAGTCGAATCACTACGTGACTTGGACAGACCAATAAACTCAGACATTAAGTTATGAGAAAGAGTCAACAGTCAAAATATCAAAATCTTCAATTCCCAGCCACAGGTTAGTTTATGAAAATGTAACTCTGGGTCGCAAGAAGAACCCTCGGAAAGCACATCATTGAGTGTAATAACTCCATCATCCGCCATGAGACATGAGATGCCAAAGTAATGTACCGGTTATATGGTCAAGCATGGATCAACACGAGAATGCAACATAAGATTTTGAAAAAAAATCATATCCTTAAGAAGACCCAATAATGTCACAGCATCAAGTCAACCTCACAGTAAAGCAATCCCAACATATCGGTCGTCTTATTGCCTACATCAGATCAAATGAATTCAATCCTAACACTAAGTCCTCACGATGTTTTCAGGCGAAGTTGTAAAAGTTTTGTTGTAATGAACATCGATCCAACTCAAGTCGCTTGACTGCCAGATGAAAATCATAGGCACTAGATCTCGATAATTACTCAGAGCAACTCCACAAACCTGAACAACAGAGTTTCAAGTCCCAACACGATCACGCACATCATTACATGAAGAAGTCCAACATTAATTAAGATGACAACATTTTTACCAAGAGTCAATTGACAAATATGAAGAAAGCTCGTCTCAATCACAAGATGCTCAGAGACTCCATCATGAACCAGCAATAAATACTTAGATATTTAGACACAAACTCTACTGTTTGACGATCTCAATGCCAATATATGTTTAACACTTGATTAAGTGCACAGACAGAGTCTTGAGTAAAAACTCATGGCTCCCTCCAGAACATATTTCTTGACTCTATCGCTTTGCTCCAGACTCAATAAGTGGGGGTAAACTGAAAGGGGGGAAAAACATCTAGGCTAAAGCTCATTCAATAATATTTCCAAACAAAACTCAATACTTCCATTTCTCGGGTAGGGCCAATATTAAGTCTACATCGAGGACTCCTCTATGACCGAAGTCATCATGATGATCGAGGCACCCTCCACGACCAGATTGATGGACACGATCCCACATATACTTACACTACCGAGGTCACACGGATGACGAGGTAAGCTCATACCTTGGATCGTGGCTACTCGAGATAGCCGATATCATTTTCTTGTCACGATAAGATATAATAATCAGTCATACAGGGAAATGTTAAGCACACATCAAATCTATCAGGCAATCCTAATTGTTGTTAAAGAGAATAAGATGATAATCAAAATATCCTAATCAGAGAATATTCTCCATGAATAGCTTCATTCCTTATCAGAATAAGAAAAATGTACATTGAACCTGGACATTTGATTGATACAGAAAATCATCATAATTATATGATGATCTCCATTAAATGGTAAGCATTCTCCATATTGCTAACATTATTTTAAATACTCTACTGACTTGATCGTAGGAGTGCATTAGGTGGGGACCATCTCGTGTCATGCCTACTGCTTTCACGATCGTTCTTGATTTTTGTAGACTCCTGGAACGAATCACCAAGCGACGTGTAACGGTCTTCTCGACCGTCGATGTTGACATATTTTTCGCAGCAATAATTATGAGAGAGGAAGAAATTCTGGACAGACAGAAAATAAATAGTTTTCGGAAGAGGGGAGATGAAATAGAAAGATCCATAAACAATTCTTTTTCCTAAATATAAGTGTGACGAGTCTAACAATGCACCCGTACCCCTGTGTTTTGAAGATGCATAAATTGCTAGTCAATTTTTATGCATAAAGAAATGTGGTTTCGGTTCTACGTTTCAGGTGTATTTATATGGGTTAAGATTAGATTTTAGAGGATTCCCAAGGTTATTTCAATAAACAGTTATTATTCAATGGTTTGTTGGTGTTTTCAAAATCCAGTTTAAAATAAATACTCATACATTTATGTGAAAGAATACACCATATGAAGTCCATGCAAATTCATTCAAAATGTATGAATTCCATGTATAATTTGAAAAACTCGTCATTTATATCAACACATTTTCAAAAAAATGAGTTTAAAACAAACTATTAAATTAAAGCATACAATTAGAACAAAATAAAGATACTATAGATTTAGATAATGATTTGGTACTTTGTTTGTTGTACTTTGCTTAATTTTGATAGAATTCAAATCAGGTTTATAACTCATATTTTGCTATTAACTATTTATCTAATCATAGGTAAGGTATATCCATTGAACAATCAGGAAATAATAATGTAACTAATATTCTGACTACTAAAACTCAACCTCTTGGTCCCAAATCCAATTGATCAAGTCTTCATCTTGATGAATAGCATTCTACCTCAGGTTGACGTAGTCTTGACATATAATCCTACAACTTTTGGTGACGGAAACGTAAATCTAAGAAGAAAATTCACCTCAGTTGTATGAAATCACTTTAAAAAACTAAGATTGGGAGGGTAGATAAGGCGGTATGAATCATTACTCTAAATAATTATCTGGAATATTACTAAGCAAGGGACTAATGATTACCTTATCATATCCCTTACGAAAAAATTAAAGATAATAGACAAGCAATATTGGTTCCTTCCAAAACAAATAGTGAGAAAAAACACTCTTGGAACAGTTAACTTTGACATGCAAGGAAAGAGTTAGCGACCATGATTATTTTGCGTGAGTATCCCATTTCTATATTTGAACATAAAGGTTTTAGGACGAACTCTAAAATTCTTCAAGCATTATTTAATATGGTGTCTAGAAACACAATTAGATGTGACATTTTGGAAATATATAATATGCAGAAGGCTAAGACAATGAAACTAGTGGAAAACAACGTAGCAGAGTTGCGATTACTATAGGCATGTGGACTGCCTGTAATCAAAAAGGGATACATGGTTGTTACCACCCACTTCATATACGATTCATGGGTCCTCCATGGTCAAATTTTGAGGTGCTAATATCTTTATACTATGTAGAGAATGATATTTCCATACTTTGATTATTTATAATATTTGTTCATATAAATTAGGTTTATGTATGTGCCATATCTATGCATTATTGAGACCATTTTTATGCATTAATGAAATATTTGCTAGATTCATTGATCGTAAGTTTACATTGAATGTTGACAATTGTTCGACTAATGATTGTATCATCCAAATTCTTTTGGAGAAGCTTTTATGTAATTCACTAATGCTAGGTGGCGAATTATTTTATATGCTTTGTTGTGCATATGTACTGAATTTGGTAGTGAGAAATGGATTAGAAGTCATTTTTAAAGGTATTGACTGGATTCAAGACAATGTTGCTTATCGGTTAGCAACATCAAAAAGAGAGAAGTTGGTTCATGATTGTAAAATTAGGTGAAATTCTACATATTTGATGCTCAACACGACTTTGATTTACAAGAGCGTTTTCTTTCGTTTGAATCAACGAGACTCACAATATAGATGTGTGCCCCGTGAAGAAGATTGGATGTTGGTAAAAGAGATGTGTGATAAACTAAAGATTTTTTATTACGTGATAGAAATTTTTTCAAGAATTCGGTATCCAACGACTAATATTTTATTTCCAAAGATTTCTGGGATGAGAATGGCAATCTTCGAATGGCTCACATCTAGCAATAATGATACAGAACAATGGCCTCAAACATGATCGATAAGTTTGAAAGTATTGAAACGTGACTCATGGAATGATGGTTGTTGCAAATGTTTTGGATCCCAGGCTTAAGATGAAACTAATTGACTATTATTTTCCAAAGATTTATGATGATGATGACTCATTTGATATTGAAAGAGTTTGAAGGATTTGTATGATTTGGTGAAGGTGTACCAACAAATATCTAAGTTGGATGATGAAACTTCTTATTTTCATTCTTCAATCCATTCCTCGGGCGTTTAGATTCCACGTCTTTAGAAGATGTAGATCTTTTATTGTTCTTTGATTTATTTTTTAGTACTCCCACTACTACTAAAATGTTAAATCATAGCTAGACAAGTATTTGAAGGAATCACTCTTACTCAAAACTTCATATTTTGAGTAAGAGTGATGGGATTAAATAACCTACTTTGCAAGATATTTCTAGGGACATGTTGGCAATCTTCATCTTTATTGTTGCTTGTGAGTCTGTTTTTAGAACTGGTGGTAGATTTGTGACATCGAAGTAAACTTTTTCTAAAGGTAATTGAAGCTCTAATGTGTGCTCAAGATTGTTTATGGGATGAATGAAGCATGGTAATAAATTTACTCTTTTATATATACATATAGAGAGAGAGAGAGAGTTGGATTAGTCAATAAATCTGAACTTAATCTAAATAAAGTAGGTCGATAGTTATCTGACTTAGGAAGAGATCGTTGAGGAATTAGTAAACAAGTCTCACTTTATTTTGAATGAGGCGAGTTGATAATTATCTGATTCAAGACTCGATCTATAACAAAAACATTATTGTTGTGGAAGTGATTGATGGTTCAGTTGGTGGTTCGTTTATGTGTAGGAGAAAATCTTAATTTATGAGCTAGTTTTTTAGGTTAAAATACTCAACACCACCCAACATTTTTATTATCTAACGCACTACATGATTATTTTAGCCAATTTAGTACCTACACTTTGAAAATATACAACTAATCAATCCCTGTTATGCAAAAAACTGATGGCTTTAAAACACTCAATGTAAAAAAAAATGTTCGCTTTCCTTTCAAAAATAATTTAATACAAATATAGATAACTGAATTTAATCTAATTGTAATGTCACATGAAATTTATTTCATGAGGAACTCATTAGAAAGTGATAAGTATTAAGTAGGTTGAATAAAGAAATTGTATGCGTAAAGACTTCTATTTGTATAAAAATGACTTGGTTGAAAAAATTCTTAAGAAAATTCCTTTGACCACTATTTAGTTTATATTAATCACAACAACACTCTTATAATTGATAAAATGACACAAAACCTCCATTCTTGTTAGATTTTAATGATAACTTAAACCCGTTGATTGTAACACTAACGTCATTTTATGAATTTTTAATACCTAAACTGCCCTTTTCTCCATCATTGCATCGTCAAAATTTGGGCTTTATCTTTCATCCGATGATTCATTTTTTTACCCAATCCACCATTATCAAATCCTCTTCCCCATTTTTTACCCAATCCACCATTGTCAAATTCTCTTCCCCATCCTCCTCCTTTTTTTCTAATTACACGAGATGCCACAATCTTGCCTAAGTGTTCTTCTTCTTATATGCTGCTTGTGAAAATGTCTCTTTTTTCATATTTGATCGGCTTGATTTAGGGCTTATGGGATTTTATCAGCTTAATTTAGAGCTTGATTTTATCTGCTTAATCTGTTAATAATAGAAAAAATGGAAGGCTTATCTTTCTCTATTTAATTTAGGTGGAAATCTGTTCTTAATAGACAAAACAAAGGGCTCGATTCTATCTTGATTTTATTTGTGTAATCAACTTTAAAGATCAAAGGAAATCAATACATATGGCTGTGTAATTGGTTATATATGATTTTATCATGTTCCATTGTCATGTACCTGGCTTAAAAATTATGTTCATATATTGTTTGTGTAATCGGTTTGAATCTTCATAATATGTTGTTGAAGATGTCAAGTTTATGTGTGTACGACTTTGTACACAGTGGGTTAAGATATCTTAATAGAAAATGTTATTGCAGAAGAAGGACAGCTGTGAAGATATCAAAGTCTCGAAATAAAAATCGGTTATACCATTATTGTGAAGACAATATATATGTCTTGCTTGGATGGTGTGACCCTATTGATGAAGTAAACAATATATTATCAAGGATAAGGAGTAGGATTTATCAGAGTCAAGTAATTAAAAGAACTCAATGATTTAAAAGCAGTTATGAATGAGTTAAAATAGATTACCTCTTTTCTATGTTTGCATTAGATGTTTCACACTTCTAACTATGGTCATTATTATCATTGGTAAGTAACAAAGTTCTTAATCAAAGACCTTTACTATGTAATATTGTTTGAAATGTATGATGAATCATCTTATATTTCTATTTTTGTATGTAAAGAATGATCTTTTTACCTGTCATGATTTCAAACACCCTAAATAAAGACAAGTTGTTTATAAAATGAACTATATATTCTAATCGCCAAAAATAAAGACAAGTTATGATCTCCATACATAAACACACGTACTTAAGTTTCATAATCCATATCCATAGTTAAACAATAGAGGATGGGTTGTGATCTCCAAGAAAAATACAACATGCGCTTAAAGTTCCATAATCTAACTACACAATAGATGGAGGAATAATGACCAATCATATCCTTAGTTTCATCTTCAACCACTACAACAGCCAAAAGAAACATGTCACCATTACCATCCAATAATACTGCTCTATACAGTCCCTTAAAATGACAACGATCAAGCTAATGAATGATCTACATCCTTGTAATAATTCACTCTCACATGCCTCGAGGCATATGAAAATCCTCTTGAACGTAGGATTGGGATATGGCCTGTCGCATTCTATCTCAACCACGCTTCTCGGATTTTTTTTACTAAGAAATTCACATAACTTTAAATTTTCTTGTATGATTTTCATGATTCCCCCCATTCTCCTCTCTGGCTATTTGCACCAAATGCGGTGCGGTTCTAAACCCATATGCTCGAGTTGACTATCCGTCTCGCATTTGGTACTTCCCCTTTGCTATCAAGATAATTAATTTCCTCGTTCTTATGCTGAAATTGGAGAGACCAATCTCCCCGCTGAGCTTTTTCCGACTTATAGCTCGACACACTCTCGAGCCCGATAGCAAATTGGGGTTCGAATCTGAGTTGGAACCATAGTTGGGCAAATGGGTTGTCGTCTTCTTGGCTTTCATTATCGTCTCTCTCGTCGCTGCCTGGCATAGAGTTCTGGACTGGAACTTGAAGGAAGGGAAGGGGTTTCTCTTCTGTGAAATCGCAAAAGGAGCTTCGTATGGTAATCGAAGAGAAGAGGGAGAACTGTCGTTCGATCAAAACAGGGTTTAGGGGCTGTTTGGATATTTTTGTTCAATGTGTTTGGTTGTTGGTATAGTGTGCCACATAATCAAAATCACGTCTTAAATCATTTGAAATGATGTCGTTATGATTAATTTAAACCAAAGTTAGGATCAGAGTTTTTTTTGTTAGTTTTATATTGTTTAATATTTAAAGTGTAATGATTTATAGTTTAAAATTTAAAATGTAATGGTTTATAGTTAAGAGTTTAAAATATTTAATAAAGATAGTTTGAGACGTAAAAATATAATTTTTCTAAAATTTAATTATGTATAAATTGGAGGTGCACGTGTCATTAAGATAAATTACAAGGGTCATTAAGATAAATTACAAGGGTGATTAGAAGAACTTTCTCAAACTTTTAAAGTATAGTAGTTTCCAGCTGACTATGCCGTTAAATTAGGAATCTCCGCCTTTAGGATCCAGCGGCGAAGTGGCAGATTGACAATTTTGAGTCGATCAGTCTGATTTAGTTTTTTTTTTGTTGCTTTTTAAGAGCCTGAGCCGTTTAAATCTCACTAGACAGTCAGACTAAACTTCCGCTCTGTTTAGCAATGATAAAGAATTTGCAACCCTAGGACCTCTATGTTGGCGGTGTAAGCAGCTCGATTCGATTTAAGTGATAAAGAATGTGCAACCCTGGGACCTCTATGCTAGCGGTGTAAACGTATCGATTCGGTTTAAATGATTTTATCACACCGGTAACCTCGGCTTTTAAATTATAAAAATTAGGACCAACCGAACAATATGCCTAAAACGAACCGATCTTAACTGCGAAAAATCAACTGAAATCGAAAACAACCGGACAGAACCCGCAGATTGGCGGTCACTCAAAGTATAACTCTAGAAAATACAAACAAATCTCAGAAAAACAATGATGAAGTCTTTGATCTTATACACTCAGATCAAATATCATTGAGAAAAGCTGGAAAATTAAAGTCCTAAAATAAGAAATGAAACTTTCTTAAAAAGGTGAGAGAACAGAACAAATAATTCGAAAAAAAATAGAACAATCAGCCCAGTCTGGATGAGATGAACGCAAAGGCTTCGGTATGGGCTAGGGCTCAGATCTGGAAGAGATGAACATGAGATCTTCGTCGGCTGTGGGGTGCTGGACGCTAGCCGCTAGCCATTGGCCTCTAAAGTTCATCAACGGTGAGATATTTCAAAGAGAAGAGAGAGCAGATACAACTGAGGCGATGGAGAGAAAGATGATGGAGGGAGAGAGATGATGGAGAGAGGCACGATGGAGAGAGATGGGATGGAGAACTGAGGGAAGAGAGACGACAGAGATGATAGTCTAAAAGAGAGAGAAAGGCTGCGGGGCTTAGAAAAATCTAGAGCAATTTAAAATCTAGGGTTTCTTAAAGGTTAAAATCTTAGAAAAGAAAAAATAAAGGGAAAAGGTTAAAATCTTACGCGGCTGTTTAACATAACATCTACCACCAAACTAGCGACTTGTTTGTTACTTACACGCACCTTATTTAATATATATCGTCTCAATTTGGTTTCTAACAGATTTCACCACAAACTGAGCCGAAAATTATGATTTTTCTATTTCTTAAACCGATGGAAATCTGAATAATATGACAACTGACCGAACCGTCAGTTCGGTACGGCTTGGTCGGTTTTTCAGTTTTACTTAAACCGCTAGTCTATGCATAGTCTAAAAATAAAAGTAAAACAAAAAAAAGTAATGTACACCAATAAAAGTTATTGACCACGTGCTGTGACAATCATTTATAGGGTGTGTTATGTGTGTTTTTTGAACTTCTAATGACGCAACGACGTGTGTTGCGACACGTCATATTGGGAAGCTTAAGACTAGGGAAAGTTTTCGATGAGGAGGACTGACCTCACTCATCCAGTCTCGAGAGAGCTCGGGTCGTACAAACCCGAGGTCATAAGAAGGAAAGTTAAAACTCAAGAAGATAGCTCGGATGACCTTGAGTGCAGGATCATCATTACCCGTCAAGGGTAACGACCAAGGTGGCACTCCCTACTAAGCTCGAGCATTCAACCTATTCAATCGTCGTGGTAGAATGACAAGATAGCCTCCGTCTGATCACCTCATGGGCACATCGACACTTAATATCCGCCAGCTTTATGTCAAAGGTCACCTCATTTCCATCCAATCAGTGCAAGTCAAGACAGGTTTTTATCCCGGGAAACTTCCCCAACACGCCTTTGAAGGCTTCTTTGACACGCATCCTCCTACACAATGACTCAGGTATGAACATATCGACGAATGAACAAAAAAGGTATGTCCATTCTCCCCTAAAGACTTTATGCCGGAGTATCGACTATGTACTGACTTATGTATCAGAGGTGCTTAGGCAGAGCAACCACCCCCGGTTCCTCATCTTTAGGATTCTTTGTCTATGTTTTACAGACGTCGAGGTCACGAGGAGATCCACCCAGGAAGAGGAGGACGTTCAATAGAAAAGAAAGACCACGTACAACACCGCCACATTTAACGAGAAAGGCCGACATCTGTGCTGTTGAAGTTTTCGGCTAAAACAGGTTATTTTGTCGAATAATTTTAATGAGACGTCAAAAATCAATCTATAAATTATTGACATATCATTTGATCACTTAAAACTTAGTCAATTACTTTTATCATTAAAGAATTATTCAAAGAAAAATATTACCATCCGTGTAGAGTACCGGTGGCATAATAGGAAACGACATCGTTTAGTGAAGGGGTCGACTTCAAAAGACGGAAGAGAGTTCTGGACTGAGAACTTGAATCTTTACGATGGAGGAGCTGAAATCGGCTATGGAGCAGCACATGGAGCAGATGGCGGATCTGATTCAAAAACTTTCGTCGGAACTTCGATCCGGTCTTCGACCTGCAATCGACAATTTCATTGGTTTCTTTCACGCAATCGACTGGAAGGTATTTAATTTACTCAGTAAATCCTTCCGGTTTGTCACTCAGAAAGCTTGCGAAAGGGAAAAGTAAATAGCGGGATTTTAAGGGTTCTGCATAACTTTGTCCTTGCTATATTGGCTAAATCTTGACTCCCTCTCGATATTCAATTCTATTTGAATAGTTCTGACCCATGTTTTACGTTCTGCAGATCATGTAAGAGTGTGTTTTTAATCTGAAGTTATTTTTAATTTTGAAAATTGGGTTTTGCAGGAGCCTTGGTTGATTTGCTTATTGAGTTTCCATGTAGTGTTTCTGCTAACAACCATCTTTTCAAGGAGGAACACCAACTTTCAAATGTGTCTGTTCCTTCTAGCATGTAAGTTTAGTTCTTCTGCAAACTTATTCTCTTACTCAAAATGTTCTAAGATAATTAATCATAGAAACTTTAATAGCTCAGATGGTAATTCTGCATGTATGTTTACAGTTGTGTCAATTTCTTCATACTCTAAAAGTATTGTGTATCAAGATTGTTAACTGAAATCTATTTCGCAAGGCTAAAATTGCTATTGAAAAATTCGTTGTTCTGTCATGAATGTAGTACTCTTTCTTTGACAAATCTCTGATATATAATTGACTTCCATGCTTGTTAGGATTCTCTTAGATTGGCACGCTGCTTGTTCTCGGGTTTGATGCTGAAAAAACATGGGCGGAGTCTTTGCTTTTTTGTCACTTAGATCTTAGCTCTTAGTTTTGTTATCCCATCGGGGTCTTTTGTGAATAATACACAAGGCTTTCACCGACCAAAAAAAATAATAATTGACTTCCATTTATGTGACTTTTAGGAAGCAAAATCACTTTAGACATTACCACTTGTATGTCATCCATCAAAAGAAGTTAGTGCTGCAAGAGATTCCACTAAGTACTTTGAGACAAGTAACCTAAAGTTTAAGATTGATAGAGTCTATATTACTTGAAACTGTCGTGATCTTATTTATGGTTCAAGAGAAGGAAAGTAAGCAAAACATTTTGAGTGGGTTGAAAACCGTCACTTATAGTTAATCCCTTAGATATTTAAAATAAGTCTTGTTCATGTTGAAAGGGGGAAGCAACACTTTAGGTGGGGTTCGTTGTCCCCGGAGTAGGTCCTTTGCTGATTAATTACATTCTCGCCTTGAGTCATATTGATTTATTTCTTCTACAGTAGTCATGGTAGAGAACTTATTTTCTAGCAGCAATGTAGAGAAGGTCATTCTGTAAAAATAATCATGCTGCATCTTCATGTAATTGAATGTAACTATTCATTTTTCTATGTGGTTAATGAATCATTACCCCTGAAGAGACCACAGTGACATTTCTTTTCGCTACCCTTTTCCGCTCTATGATTTCCTTAGGAAATCTCTCTCCCTAAAGTGCTGCATAGTATCTCATAGGACATTAGGATGTTCAAATTAGATTCTTTTCCCCCGAACCCTTCTTTGTACATTCTTTTTATGTAAATAAAATTTCTGTTTCTTATAAAAAAGGTTGTTTAAATTAGATACATTATTATAAAGTGTTGAGGTTTTATCCTACTCCAGATGATGGAAAAAAGTGGAAATGGTAAACTCTGTATGATTCTCTATGAACCATTTTATGATTCTCTATCCTGTAAATTCCGAGTCATGACTAATCAAATAGTTTCCTAGATTCCTTGGATTTGGATATCATGCTAATCAAATTTTTTTTTCAGACATTTCAAGTCAGTCAAGCTTGTTACTCTCCTACTAATAGTGTTCAATTAGATTAAAAGAACTAGGTTAAATATTTTGCTACTTGAATATCTACCATCTTCATAGAAATCATCTTATGATGACTTTTTGTTCTAAATATGTAGATAAAGATGGATAATTATTTTTGAATTGACAACAAACTTTAAAAGTTCATGCTAACAGTAAATAATGTTTTGTCAAGATTACGTTTTCATTTGTTGGCCCAAAATCATTTAGTATGTGCAGCTTGGTGAAGTCACTATTATTTAATAATATTAGGTGTGAATGATAAATATTCTAGTAAATGCTACGACTTATTTAATTACACGGTAGCTTAGCAAAAGCAACGGATGTTATATTATATTATCATGATTATTTCCAGGTTTAGTTAATAAGTTTTTTTGGTGTAAACCGAAACCGACATGGTCAAGGGTACCTTCTGGGTAGTATACGTCTATGCCATGCGTTTGCTTGCTAGTGCAACTTTATGTTTGAAGTTGTCAACCAGCTAAAAGTAAACTAGTAATCTCTTTTATTTTCAAATTGTTTCCATTTTAGTTCTCTTTTTATTTTCACACTTCTACACTATCATTTCACGCTTTCGACAAATACTCTTGCTTGTAAATGTACAAACTCGTATAGAATGATGAATCTGTCGAGTTATATGTTGTTCCCTGTTTCCCTTTGTGCAGTGTCTGGTGTCTATCTTGCTGAGAGACTCAATATATTCCTGGGGAAGAACTGGAAGCACTTTGCCACCCAGAACTATTTTGATCCAAGTGGAATTTTCCTTTCAACTCTCTGGTCCGGGCCTCTACTCGTTATTTCAATGATAATTTTGGTAAGTTCAATTCTTATAATGTAACTCGGTTATTTCACTAATTATTCGGATTGGATCAATTATTTTCGATCTTTCTTTTCACTACTGCCTTAAAGTGGAAATCTTCTGATTCTTTTGCAGATAAACACGCTCCTTACATTGTGCTATCTTATTGTCCGATGGAAAAAAGCTGAGCTCAGACATCGTGCGAGGCTTTCTCGTAATAAAGAAGATTGATATTGTCTTGCTTTCTGCATTTCTAATATGAGGCGTACAGAATGGGGTGTCATCTTCATTATGAGGGTAACACTTTATAGTTATTTTTTTATCTATAGATAATTTTCAGGTGAGAATATTTTCTTTTTCTTTTTGTTTTTTGTAACCCCAATTTTCTTGGTTGTTTTATTTTGACTGGCACGATCAATTAGGCATTGTCGCAAACTATGTACAACAATCACTATATTTAGCTGCTTTTTACTTATCAAAATGTAACAGTTATCTTCCTTTTGGCACTATATTTAGCTGCTTTTTACTTATCAAATTTAACAGTTATCTTCCTTTTTGACAAAAGGAAGACGGCTTCCTTGTAGACAATTATGGCACGTTTATTTATATTTGAAATAATATGAAGTTTGGAAACGGTTTTCCTAGAAATCAGATGAAAATTAGAATGGTCAAGAATCGAATCTGGAATCAGATTAATGCGTTTATTAATCGTTAAGAATCAAAATCAGGAATTAGATTAGTAAGAATAAGAATGATTGTTTGTGTTCATTAAATCAATGAATCGGAATAAATTATATAACATTAGTAAAATGTTCTTCAAGGAAAATAAATTGAAGAAGTGAGAATTCGTTAGATAAATATTTTGAGCATATAATAACTTTTTCACAATTCATTCTAAATGAATAGAAAATATGAAATCATATTACCATATTTTTATTAGGAATCCATTTCCATGAAATAAAAAAATTATTTTCAGTCAAAGTTGTGAGACTCACTTGAAATCGGATATTAAAAGCATAATAAATAACTAAAATGACAACTTGGAATCGGATTTCTTAAAGTCTGATTCCAGGAGAATCAAGTAAACGTGTCATTAAAAAATATTCAAAAGCTGAAACATGGTACAAAATACACGTGGCTGCCCCAAGTAGAAGGCTCAATGTCTGATATGAACTTGCGAGTCAAATATAATTTATCAATGTATGCAAACTCCGTCTTCGTTCTCTGTCTTACCTATTAATACAGAGTGGTTCTTAGTTTTCATCATTATTTGGATGGTAGCCATTGGTTCTAAAAGGAGAGAACATCAAAATTATGTCATTTTAAGAAGAAAAAAAAATAGTCAAGGATGAAAGAAGAATAAAAAATAGTCATCCTAAAAGCTTAAAAAAAAAATCACGGCGCCAAAACACGGACCATCTCGCGCCCAGTGAAATTAGTCGTAAAGTTCTGAAAGTTTATATAACATATATCGTACATAAATAAATATTTGTGCAATGTTTTTATATGTATAGTTTATACTATATAAACTCCGGACGACTGGAGCAGTTTTTCACGGGTTGCATAAATTTTTTTTCACGCAATTTTTTTAACATTGGGGTGCGTGCGATGGTCATATTTTATGTTTTTCATACTTGTGGTTATTTTTTATAAAAAAAATTTCAACTTTACCTATTTATGATCATTATTTGTTCTAAAATCTCTCATTAGTCTATAGGTCCGTTTGACTTTACTTAAACTTATAATTTAAACTTTTAAGTTATAACTTATTTAAATTTTAACTTTAATTAACTATAACTTATTTTAAATTGATGTTTGACAAATAAGTGAATAATTAAATTATTTTAATTAAAATTACTTTAGTATCACTCTTGATAATATAGCTTGCATTTAGCCCATTTCTTTAGTACTCATCTTTTTTCAAATCGTTATTTTAAATGAGAGTCATTTTCGACCCATCAGTTTCCCCGACCCGAATCGACTCGTGACTTATCTCAAGCCGTGTCCGACCCAACCTCGTCTCCCCGACCTGACCCCGGCTCCCCAACCTAATGGTCAGAATCGGAGTTGGTGTCGTGGTCAGGGTCGGAGGGTCATGTCCCCGACTTGAACTCCTGACCTCGTATCACCGACCCAACTCCTAACCTCGTGTCCCAGGCCCGACCCGACCTGACTCCACGACCCATCCAGACTTGTGTCCCACCCGAACCCAGCTTCCAACTCTGCCCGACTCGACTCCCCGGCTTGTGACCCTGACATGACCTGACCCGACTCCCTCGACCCCGGCTCCCCGACCCATGTCTCCGTCCTGACTCCCCGGCCTTTGTCCCGACCCGACTCCCCGACCCATTCTGAACCATGACCCGTCTTGAGTCGTGTCTCACCTAAACCTGCTCCCCAACCCATCTTGAACCCCTGTCTCTGAGCTGACTCATCGGTCCTGTCTCGACCTGACCCTTGACCTTGACCTGAACTCTTTACCTCGAGAAAAACATGACCTAAAGAATCAATTATTGCATCAGCGTCACCACTCATGTTCAAAGCAACACAGTTTCCTTCTCATTTTATAAGTATGTCTTGAAGAAAAGATATATGTTTATGTAGTTTTTAAAAAAGATGGGATAATTTTGGACATGAGAAAAAATTAAAAAATAAATAAATTACAAAGTTATATTAATTTATCTTAAAGTTTATTACTTTTTAACTTAAATAAACTATTAATTTATTAATTAAAAGTTATATTAGTTGAGTCAAACGAGGTCATATCTTCTTCCGTTTTATTTTCTTTCTTTGTGTTTGGCTCTGCAAAATAAAATTCAACTCCGGGCTCCAAACTAGCCTTCTTCATTTACTCTTAACCAAGTTTATTATCTGTACTTTGAATTTTTTGCAAATAATTCACTCGTTATACAAATTCCGTTAGCTCTAGCGTTTTATGGATACCATTCACACTTCTTTTCTTATTCAACGAATTTATTGCTTTCTGGTGTGTTCTTCAAGTGCTAAAATTCATGTGATATTACAGTTAGATTAAGAATAACTCGAAGGAATTTGTATTAAATGTATCTTGAAAGGAAAATATTTTTTTTTGGTTGAGATGCTTATAAGCTAGATGATTTCGTCTGAAGCTAATATGAGTCATCGAATAAAAAATCAATGATCCATATTGATTTATCATCCTCTTCGATTTGGATCGCCCGACAACAGATTGTCCAATCTGTATCCTTATATATCAAATCAAGGCATGATATTGATCCACTAGTGGATCACCCATGTGAGATTCGTGAGAATGAGATCACCTTCTGCCGTCCATTTTTCTAAATAACAGTTAAATGTAACATAATCGTCTTTTCTCCCGTAGCTCTTTCACACCTAGCAGACCGAGACGTCAATTGTATAGTAGATTTTGAGCTTCTCTACTCTTAGTTTTGATCTTCTTCTCCAATTCGTTAATTCTGAAATATCTATGTCATAAATAGCAGGTTGTTTTGTTGATTTGGTGCTCTTCTTGGCAATATTGTTTTAGGCGAGTTTATGAACAATTTTATATAACAGATTCTTTCATAATTGATCAGTAATCGAAATCAAGTACAACAGATTTTAGAGATTTTAAGTTCTATTTACGTTTTTGTAATTTTCTATTATAGACAGCGATAAGAGTATGGATTTTCATTTTTCTACAATTTTTCGTTATTAATGTCATATATTATATAATTATATACTATAGGCATATAATTGTAGGCAATTTTATATTCTCATACTGGTAGTATATATTTATGTCACATAGTATATTATTATATATATCATGTTACAACTTTTTATTATAATTATGTACTCATAGTATATTACTATATATTGATAGTACATATTTATGTACTCAGTTTCTATGACAATTATGATGGATATTTGTTGATATGATGATGGATAGTAAACTTCTGATGATATATATGAATTTTATAATTAATGATATTGTTTTATGATAGAAGTATAGTTTGAAATGATTTTAAAGACAAACTGATTTTATGATGATGTTATAATGTTTCATAAATATTTTTCAAGAGATGGATATATGATTATATAGTACAAGTACATAAATATTTATCGTATATAATTTTGAATGAATGACATTATTTTATGATTAAATGATGGATTGAAATGATTTGATAATTTATACTAACTTTATAATGACAGATATAAAACTTTATCTTTTTAAAATGTTTTATCTTTACGATACTTGAATTATGATTTCTACACATATGTGCTTCTGTACTATGCGTATATAAATATATATTATTGAAAGTTTTAACATTGCTAATTTAAGACATAATAAACTTGACTTCAATTTCTTCATTCATCTACCTGCATCATAAAGACGAATTATGGATTATTGACCATCTTATATTTAAGAACAAAAAAAATAATAATAACAATCAATAAGTTACGCTGACATGTAAAATAGTATATAAATGTATAGTGTATAATTATATAGTATATAACTATGTACTTTGAGTACATATTAATATACCACATAACAAATCTTAAGTATGAGAAATCTGTAAAACATAAAAAAAATATATTGGTTTGCCTCCAGAAAATAGAATAAAGCATAGGGACAAACTTGCAACTCACAAAATAGGTATGTTAAGTCAGTTTCATGAAGAAAAAACTCAAATAAACTCAGAAAAAACTCATAACAATCACTAATCTCAGAAAAATCAGGCATGAACTTTATATTAAGCCTAAATCGCAAGCACAAAAAACTTACCTATAATATACTCTTATACAAGAAAATGAAAACTAAATTTTCAACTTATAATCGTGATTTTTCCTAAATGTTGCGTTGTTAGATGTAGATTTACGTCGATTAGCTGTGATTTAGTTTTGTTATGGAGATTTTGAAGATTTTCTCTTAGATCTTGAAGCGTGGTCGTGTAAGAGGATTTGGGACTAGGGTTTTGGTTCTTCACTGAAATGAGATGTGAGGGAGGCAGGCTTCCTTTTGTTAGTAAGGGCAATTTCGACAGTTTTCTATTATTATTAGGTTTTCATGTTGGGTTTCTAATAAATTCGGTCATTTGTGCAATTTACTAATTTTCAGTTTATTCTCTTACTTATTTTCTTAAATGGGCTAGTTTTCTAATTGAGTAAAAAACTACACTTATACAAGAACATACTTCAAGTATACAACATGCAGCATAGTGCAGGGCCCAAGGCCGGATAAATTTTTGGCTTAGTTAGGAGTATAATCTAATTTTGAAGAATAAGTAACAAACTGTCCAAAAGTTAACCCAATTGCCGATATGACCGAATTTACTTCAGTCCACTAACCAAATAAATTGAATAAACCAAAATGCCCTAGTCCAACATCCTCGACAAACCTCAAGATTCTCTGCCTTTTTCCCTCAATCAACCATCGCCAATCTCATTGTCGATCGATTACGGCATCAACATGCTTGGTTGAGAAGCTTGTACCCAAGTTCAGCACAAGATTTGTTGATTAGAGGTGATGGCTCTAATGATACTTCAACACTTAATGGGTTTTTTTAAAGCAGAGAAATATATTGAAGAAAATATTGTATGTTACAATGGTTCATAGGTTAGAAATTATTTCATCCATCATTTTTTCTATGATTTCTTCACCACAGTTTTTATGGTGCCCACATCGTGATTTCTATGATTTCTCAATGGCTACAGCGATTTTATTTTCTAGGGTTCTAATTCCGCATTTTTTTTGTTCCTGTTACTACAATATTCAATTTCGAGCTTTCAATAAAGATAAATTTTAGGTTGGTTCAAGATTTTAATTTACATATATAAGTTCATATACCCGATCTTTTTTCATCTTACATTCTTTTGTTAAACAATTTGAGACATATTTACTAATATTGCTCAATTTTTTTAGTTTAGGTGCTTGATGGAGTATTAAATAGACGGTTAGTTGTGATTGTTGAACAATTCATGCCAAAACACACTCTTACAAATGTTATTACTATTGGTATATTATAGTTTATGTAATTAATTTTCTCAATTTTAATAGATAAACACCATCAGTGTATCTATACTTCTGATAGTTGTTCTATAATATAACTCATACGATGTCAACTTTTTGTGCAAGATGAAAATTGCACAAAAATGACCGTGAAAGGAGGACTATGCAAAAGTACGATTCAATTTTAACACGGAGAAGATATACCAACTTTGAACATTTTGTCACAACCTTTTGTAATTGAATAGTCAATTAATTATATGATGTTTGAAATAGTCTCTATGACATTTATGATGGATATTGTTGAATACGATGATAAATAGTAAACTTTTGATCATATATAGAAATTTTGTAATGAATATTTTTTTAGGATAAAAATGATTTTAATGACTGATACAAACTTTATGATGATGTGTATATTATTTCATAAATATGTAGGTAACATATAATTTTATCACAATTTAAAGTAGTTTTCATTTTAAAAAGTAATAAATAAACCCCTATAATTAGATTCACGTTTAATTTTTTTTTATAGATATTCCATTATCATAAAAATTAAAAAAACCGTCTCCACGTGATAAAATTTACTAGGATGCCACATCACTTTAAATTATTACCCTACGGCCATATCATCAATTCCCTCAATGGACACGTGAGTAGGGACCCATTTTGTCATTCTTCCTCCTTCCCCTAAGCCACAAAATACTGCAAATGAAGCATTGTTAAATCAAGTCCAGGACAAATCCTCTTCTTCAAGTTTTGTCAAACAGAGGCTCACGATTTCCCCTACTTTAAGCTTTATGTTCTCTTCTGGAAGATTTAGGTCCGATAATATATCGATGTAAGTCAAGAAATTTGGACCTCCATCTTTTTCTGAAATTCAGGTATGAAATAATAGTAAAAAAATTTCAACCTCCATCTTCTTCTGCGTCGTGCGTCGTCGTGGGTCGTCGATTAGGTCTCGCCGTGTGTCGTCGTTTTGGTCTTCTCTGGAGGCTTCTCGACTAGGTCTCGTTGTGGGTGCTCGTCGTTGGTGTTGTGGTGCTCGTCGTTGGTGTCGTGGGTCTCTGGTTTGTCATGAGTCGTGCTCGTTGGAGGTACTATTTTTTGCTGTCAAGACCTTTAAATTTGACGGTTACCCTCCTACTGTTGGTCTTCTTGAGGCAAGGAGGTACTCTTTTTTGCTCTATTTTTCTTCTATTTTACTTTTAATTAGTGCCTTCGGAGTTGGGGGTTTGATAGGTACAGCGTAAAATGTAAGGTGGACGCGTCTGAATCATTATCTTGTGAGAAGCAATCTTTGCTTTTGTGCACTGTTTATAGCAATAATTTCTGTTTGGGAGTGGAAAATCTTGCTTAATTATTCTCTGGGTAAAAATTGTTGCAACCGTATAGCAATTATAAAAATAAAATTTTTAGATTAAATTGCACCACGATTGAACATAACTGAACGAATAAAGAACAATTAAATGAAAATTATAGAAGGAAAACACATAAAATTAAATGGGTAGAAACTTGTTGTAGTAATTTTTTAATGATGAATTTTTAACATCCACAATTTATTTGAAGACTACGGTGAACGTTTATGTAGGATACAATCATCATCATGATCGAAGACATTGTAAATGAATAATTCTATCCTCACATAACTCGATCAATATTTCTTTCTCTTTTATACTCACAAAAATGTTAAAGAAAATTAGAATTAAAAATTGGACTAAAATATCTTTCAATTTCTCTACTGGACGCCAAAAACCATTCCATTAAGAAATGTCCACACTTTTGATTAAAAGGCAGCAACTACTGTAATTAATGGGTAGTTTCTTTAGACTGTCCTCCATTCAATAAACATGTGTATTGACTTGGTCTAGATAATTATACACTCTAAATTTTTAATATACATCATTAAATATGTGATAAATTGTTAGAGCTCTATAATGATATGTAGCAGACTTGATTTCTACTCACATTGTCTTTTAATTTTAATTTTCATTCACACACTACAACACTTATCTAAGCTTTACTTACCAAAGCTTTAAGCTATTAGCTCTAACAATCCCTCACATGAATGAAAAGGTCCTAGACAGACGACGACATCAGGAGAAAGAAACAAATAAGTTTTGTCTTAGGAGAGGTGCCTTTTGGACTTGAACCTTCCTTAGTGATGATTTATCGAATTTACTCTTGAAGAACAGTGAATAACATTCTTGAACTATCCTTCATCTGAAATAAATCAAGACAATAAATCTCACACTCAACTCATCTTAATACGTTCGAGTTCATACGTTTTGGTTCATTTTGGTCATGAACATTAATCTTGTCTCATGAGAGCTTTAGAGAGATTGAGCCTTGCACTCTCTCATAGAAACGACCTCACTTCTACTCTCACATACGTGACGAGGATTAAGAGTATTTTGTCTATACTCCTCTTGCAACAAGATATCAATATCATTAAATACTAAGTATACCTTTTTATCGTCGACAGACAACACACTTTCATTACATCATAGGAATGGGAAGAAACAAAGTTTCTTTATGTGTTACGTGAATCATTCCTGCCAGTTTTTCTATTGAACCTAGATCTTAGGATCTCTAGTCAACTAGGTTAGGTTAAGTGGAGGTGAGGGTTTTTTCCAATGGAAAAAAATAATTTGGAAGTCTATCAGACAACCATGTAACCATCCTAGTCAGACCAAGCTTGGCTGAGAACGATCCTCTACTGCACTGATGTCTCAAAGAGACTGGAGCCATTAATCACGCTCTAGTTACATGGTCATGATTCCTCCTCCAGACTTTGGTTCTTGTCTCCTTATAACTCAAGAAAACAGATGTACGATCCTATAGAACAATTGCTGCCTTTTAAATCACTATGTATTAATCATAATAATTCATTATCTCTTTCAATTGATTTAAATGATTTTTTAGTGAATTTGGATTCAAGCATATTTCAATTAATGAAAAATCTATATCTTTTATTTATTGTTGAGTTATGTCATATTTGACATGCTAGATTAGGTCATGCAAATATGAAATCTATGCAAAGAATGATGAACTTAGATTTATTACCTAAATTTGACGTAGAAAAATGACATAAATGTGAAATATGTGTTGAATCCAAATTTACTAAAAAAATCATTTAAATCAGTTGAAAAAGATACTGAATTATTAGGATTAATACATAGTGATTTATGCGACATGAAATTTTCACGTAGTAGAGGTGGCATAATATACTTTGTAACATTTATTGATGATTATAGTAAATTCTGCTATGTATATTTGTTGCATTCTAAAGATGAGACTTTGGATATGTTTAAGACATACTAGTCTGAAGTTGAAAATCAACTTGAAAATAAAATAAAGGTGCTTAGATCTGATCGAGATGGAGAATATGATTTTACGACGCTATTTGAATTCTGTGCTCATCACGGCATAGTGCATCAGATTACAACACCTTATACGCCTCAATAGAATGGGGTGGCTGAAAGAAAAAATAGAATTATGAAAGATATGATGAACTGTATGTTGAATAGTTCTAGACAACCCCATAATTTGTGGGGGGATGCCTTGTTTACGGCAAACACCATACTGAACATGATTCCACATAAGAAGACTAACAAGTCTCCTTTTGAAGAGTGGAAAGGGAAGTTGCCTTCCTATAAAATCCTATAAGTGTGGGGGTATCTCGCAAAGGTACAAGTATCGTTGCCAAAGAGAATCAAGCTTGGACCTAAGACTGTTCACTGCGTTTTCATTGGATATGCATGTAACTGTGTTGCATATAGATTTTTGGTAATTAAGTCAGAAATTTCTGACAAAGTACCAACACTATTATGGAGTCTGTTAATGCTGAATTCTTTGAGAATCTGCTTCCTTTCAAGGAATGAAGACACAATCAAACTACCAAGCGAGGTGTAGATGAAGGTACATCTAGAGCTCAGATTAATGAAGAATCTGAACCTGAGCCTAGAAAAAGAAAATGAGCTAGAATGAGTACCTCATTCAGTCTAGAGTTTCTAATGTACTTAATGGAAGTCGAACCTCAGACATACAAAGATGCGATGTCAAACCCTGAAGCTCCTTTTTGGAAGGAGGCTATTGAAAGCGAGATAGATTCTGTTTTGAAAAATTGCACTTGGATATTGGTTGACCTCCCACCCGGGAATAAATCAATAGACTATAAGTGGATTTTCAAAAGGAAGCTTAGAGCTGACAGTACAATTGACAAGTACAAAACTCGGTTGGTAGCTAAAGGTTATTGACAGAAAGAAGGTATAGATTTCCTTAATACCTATTCTCCTGGACGATGACCACTTCTATTAGAATGTTGATCGCGATTGCAACTATACATAATTTAGAAATTCATCAAATGGATGTTAAGACTGTATTCTTATATGGAGAACTGGACGAGAAAATCTAGATGAAACAACCTAAAGGGTTTGTGGTCAAGGGCCAAGAACATAAGGTGTGTAAGCGTGTCAAATCCTTTTATGGATTAAAACAAACCCCACATCAGTGGCATGAAAAATTTAACCACATTATGCTCTCAAATGGCTTTTCAATAAACGAGTGCGACAAATGTGTTTACGTTAAAGGTATCGGTGACATGTTTGTCATAGTATGTTTATACGTAGATGACAAGTTCATAATGTGAACTAATAAGGATATAATATCTTCTACCAAGAAGATGTTGAGTTCCAACTTTGGCATGAAAGACCTAGGTCTAGCAGATGTCATTCTTGGAATTAAAGTGAAGCGAACTTCTAACGAATATGTACTTGCACAATCTCATTATGTAGAGAAGATCCTAAAGAAGTTTGGCCAATTTGGAAGCAAATAAGCTGTATCTCCATTTGAGTCAAACTGTAAGTTGAGATAGAATGATGGAGTTGGAGTATCTCAGCTGGAGTACTCATAGATCATTGGAAGTTTGATGTATATCATGATTTGCACAAGGCCTGACATTTCCTATTCAGTAGGAAGGCTTGCAAGATATACTATTAATCCTGGACGTGATCACCGGGATGCTCTAGTTAGGGTACTTAGATATTTGAAGTACACCATTGACTACGGATTACATTATAGGACGTATCCACCTGTGCTGGAATGATTTAGTGATGCTAAGTGGATATCTGACAGTCTAGAAACTAAATCCACGAGATGATATGTTTTTAGCCTATATGGTGGAGCTACATCTTGGAAGTCTACAAAGCAGACTTGTATAGCTCGTTCGACTATGGAATCTGAATTCATAGCATTGGACAAGGTCGGCGAAGAAGCCGAATGGCTTAGAAATGTTTTGGAAGACATTCCAGTGTAGCTGAAGCCTGTGTCAGCCATTTGGCAAATCCTTTAACAAAAGGATTATCGAAGAGCTTGTAAAGCTGACATCGAGAGGAATGAGCTTAAAACCTAATCAATGAATCATTCAGGTAGGAACCTATCATAGTTGACTGAAGATCCTAAGATCTAGGTTCAATAGGCAAACCGACAGGAATGATTCACGTAACACATAAAGAAACTTTGTTTCTTCCCATTCCTATGATGTAATGAAAGTGTGTTGTCTGTCGACAATAAAATGGTACACTTAGTATTTAATGACGTTGATATCTTGCTTGCAAGAGGTGTATAGAAAAAAATACTCTTAATCATCGTCACCTATGTGAGAGTAGAGGTAAGGTCACTTCTATGTGAGAGTGCAAGGCTTAATCTCTCTAAAGCTCTCATAAGACAAGAGAAATGTTCACGACCAAAATGAACAAAAAACGTATGAACTCGAATGTATTAAGATGAGTTGAATGTGAGATTTATTGTCTTGGTTTATTTCAGAAGAATGATGGTTCAAGAATATTATTCACTGTTCTTCAAGAGTAAATTCGATAAATTATCACTAAGGAAGGTTCAAGTCCAAAAGACACGTCTCGTAAGGCAAAACTCATTTGTTTCTTTCTCCTGATGTCGTCGTCTGTCTAGGACATTTTCATTTATGTGGAGGATTGTTAGAGCTAATAGCTTGAAGCTGTATTAAGTAATGCTTAGCTAAGTGTTGTAGTGTGTGAATGAAAAATAAATTAAAAGGCAATGTGAGTAGAAATCAAGTCTGCCCCATGTCATTGTAGAGCTCTAATAATTTGACACGCATTTGATGACGTGTATTAGCAGTTTAGGGTGTATAATTGTCTAGACCAAGTCAATACACATATTTGATGATGTATTGTCACGTAAGATTTCTGTGACGGTCCGTTAGTTTATGATAACGGAATATCCACGGAAGGACAAACATGGATCAATAATGTAACTGTAGGATCTCATCTACTACTTTTTAAAGTAAGTGGTTAAAAATGAAAACTACCCCAACCTGTAAGGGTAAAACTATAATTTACTCTAAATATTTTTTAGATGATGGATATACCATGAGATCTTTAAGATATTAGTTCATAATTATATGTAGTGTCTATATATATATATATATATATAATTCTGCACTAATGATATTATTTTTATGATTGAAACGATTTGAGAATTGATACTAATTTATGATGATGGATATACTACTTTATTAATAATTTTAAAATGTGTGATTCTTTATGATACTTGATCATGGTTTCTACATATATAAATGGTACTATACTATGCGTATATAAATTTATATTGTAGATAGTTTTAACATTACTAATAAACTTGGTGTTTGACATTCTCATTGACATAATAAACTAGGCCGCATAATATTGTCATATCTACTTCAATAACACATCATGTGATGTACCTTACAACCAACAATCGCTTCAATTTATAGTTAACGTAATTTCTTCCCTCATTTCACATGCATCATAAAAACGAATTATGGATTATTAACCATCTTGTATTTAAGAACAAAAAGATAATAATAACAATTAGTAAGTTACGATGACATATAAAATAATATGTAATCATATATTATATACTCTATGGTATTTAATAATATATCATATAACAAACGTTAAGTACAAAACATTTGCAGAAGATAGAAAATACTATGTTTTGCCTTCAAAAAACAAAGCAAAACAGAGGGAACTGCATAAAATAAAAAATTAACGAACGATAATTTGGAAGACTAATGTAATTATATAGTATACAGTTTATACTCTAGGGTATATACTAATATACCGCATAATAAACCTTAAGTACAAAAATCTGTAAAAAAAATAGAAAATACTATGTTTTACCTCCAAAAAATAAAGCAAAACAGAAGGGCAAACTGCATAAAATAAAAAATTAATGAATGATAACATAATTATACATCTTAATAGCAAATTCCACACTCATTAACCAAACTTTCAAATTCTAATAATTCAACATCAAACAATGTGATCCAAACTTCAATTAATAAAATAACACTCAAATAAAGCCCATCTTACTGAATCCCTTATTTTTCCATAACAAACTAGATGATTTAATATCAAGTAATTGCCGACAATCGTTGTTATATACATAAAAAATAAAATAAGAAATCTAAATTATGAATCGGGAATAGAAAATGACATTTTCTTTTTTTTTTTTCTTTTACATAAAAAACTGAAGGTATAAGAGTTATAGCTGCACATGTGTTCTCCCAGTAGACATAAAAGAAGAACAGATAGAGAGATTTGAAAACAGAAGCAGCACAAATAAATTGGTTTCAATGAAATGACTTAATTGAGAATCGATCAATCACAGTAACCGTATAATGAAGCCTTTTAATAGCAATATCATAACAATGATCAATAATCTAGAAAAAGAAAAATGAAAAAATCGTGAAAAAACCTAACAAACCTGCTGTTATAATAAGGATATTAATATAAAAACACAATTTAACTAAATCTTATTTTAATGAAAAATTGTCATTTTTACAAATTAAATAAATTTTAGTAGTTCTAGTTTGGGGTGTTTAAAAATATTGTTAAACGGGCAACTTACCTAAACTAATCCAAACCATTTTATTTGAGTAGTTGAAATACTAACATTAGTTTGTTTGATTTAATTTCTTTGAAAACCGATTAATCTTAGTTTGATTTTGGTTTGTTCATATTGTAAACTAAATCAAATCAAATCGTTAAACAAAAGGTAAGCAAACTTAAAACTATTTCACCATTGTACACATAAACTTCGACTTTACTCGCATCTATAACTATTTCTCTCATATCAAGTTGTTGATTTTTTTTAAACTTAGTTATATAGCATTATTGAACATATTTTATTAAGATGTAATTTGTTTTCAATATTAATTTGAAGTGCAAGGAAAACCACTATTATCCAAACCGAGTTAACAACTGACGTTCGGATTGGTTTGAATGTAATTGGTTTGGATTGGGACACGTAACTGACGATATTGGTTTGGTTAATAAATTTATATAAAACTAAACTAAAACGCTCAATGAACACCCTAATTTTAAATCATAACAATAAATTAAAATGCCTAAACTAAGATGATGATGAATAATTTAATAAAAGCAGTTGAAACCCAAATTGTATTGCCTTGCTTGAAACATGAAATAGTAATATAAATTGTGGTAGTGGGTGGCATTAGAGTACTCCTTTGTCTAATATTATCTAATTAAAGTACTTGTTTATCATTTATGTCTATTAAATATGTGGGGCATATAATATAATGCTATAAAGTTGCAATATGTTCACGTGAAATCACTTATTACTTGTTTATTGTATTAAACAAGTAATGATATTCAACTTGTTTATTGTATTAAAAACAATGCGAAATAGCACATGTTAGATTTAGATCAACTCCTAATAAGAGGTGACATTAGGTTGATCTGCACGGTTATGAATAACAAAGTAATAGCGTAGATTGATTTGTAATGATAATAAAAAAAGAAAAAATTGTCTGACACCCTTTATAGTTTATTTAAATGATAAACATTCTTATAATTTTAATCTAGACCATAAATCGATCTTTTTTTTAGATTTAGGTGAATTCTAGTTTGTATTTTAAAAGAAATTAGTTTTTAAAAATTGAGAATAAAATGAAGGGTAATTTTGATATTATGTATTATTTAAATGATGTCAATTTGAAATTTAATAGTTCTGTATGTTTGTGTCATTTTTTAAACTAGATGATTGTACATGTTATTTATAAGCAAATTAAAAGTAAGTATCATCTGAATTTTTCCTTTAAAATTTTTGAAAAATATGGGCTCTGTTGAACATGATTGTCTCATATATTTTAATATCATTATTACATGTATAGGTGCTTCACGTTACATATATTATTAGGCATAGACGTTGAACATCAAGAGTGTTACATATAAAATGTCTAGTTTTCTTATCAGTTTCAACTTCAAATCATATTTTCGCTGCTTGTGTTTATTAAAGATACAAAAACAAATTTCCTTAAAAGAACTTTTTTATATGTTTTTAGGTAAACAAACAGAGAGTTAAAGACAGATTGCAGAGAGTTGGGGTTCTAGAATTAAAGAAGTCATGGAATTTTTTAGTCGGTGGTGTTTTAAAGTCATATATATATATATATATATATAAAGGTGTGATATATCTAAATTATTAAAATTTCATTAGTTATTTAAAAAATTGTGCATACATGCAGAAATATGTACATAAAATTTTTAATTTTTAGTATAATAATGAAGTGGCCACAAAGTCTACTTTATTTAGCATCAAATCTTATTTTTTTATTTGCGCAATCGTGATTCTCGTGAAAGTTTAGTTCTCAACCAATTGTGATCCAATCTCTCTCTCTCAAAATTCTTTCGCTCTTGGTTTTTCAATCTATATGTTAATTTCATTAAATATTTTTTTTGTCAAGAATATTTCATTGAATATTTACTTTCATAGAACTAATGAGAAAAATATAGAATATGAAAATAATTATCATGGATTTATTTTAATTATCATGAATCGCAAATGTTATAAGTGTCAATTAATTATAAATTCTTCAAATTGTATAATCAAATAGTAAAGACTTTTGACAACAAAAATATTAGAGATTTTTGAATTTTTGAAAATTGTTTTTATCTCCGAGTTTTTGATAAATGAGAGAAGTAAAAAGAAAACAAGGAAACAGTAGAAGCTCTAACAATAAATACGGAAGATCAAAGTCAAATTCATGCGATGCAATTATGAAATGACACACTCGCTCTTTACTCATCTAAATAAACTATTATATTATTTTTCTTATACAACATTCTTATCACAGATCTTAATGTACGAGAGAAGGAAAATGAAAAATGAAGAAACGGGAAAAACTCTATCAATGAATCCTAGTGAAAGGAAACAAAAGGCGTAACAACAAATGACTAAGAAATAATCATCATCGACAGCAAACTGATAAAAAAATTACTTGACAACTGCAAAGCATTTGTGAACGGGAACTGAAAAACGTAATTGTAGAATGAAAAGGAGAACCCACCATTGACAACAGACAATCAAAAAGTTACATGGAAAAACAACGACGCATGTTTTCAAGAAGCACGTAAGAACATAAATGGATAGACGTAACATGAGAATAATAAAAGACAAATCATTACACCTCAACGAATAAAATTTCGTTGAGTGTAATGAGGGCCAATGAACAGATAAAATTTCACATGACGAGTGGCAAGATCTAGACTGAAAACTCCATCGAATATAAAATAGAACAAGAACCGTAGGATCAACCAGACAGTTATGAAGAAGAGGCCAACCAGACGAAGGTACATTACTTGCCAATATGGCAATCCAAAGAAAAACTAATCAAGATCATTGGATTGGTCAGACAGTCAAGATTTACTTAAGTTATAAAGGTTGATAAGTTAGATCTCAGTGAAATATTCTGTTGATCATATTTTCAGATAGAATTAGATAAGTTGTATCATATTCTGTGTAACTGATTGAAGGCCTATAAATAGAGGCATATGTAACAACATACAAAGAAGAACAACACAAAGTATAAGAGAATATCATAGTTCTTTCCGTGGTGTTTCTTCCTTTTAAGGGGTTTCCACCTAAATCATGATGTCTCTATTCTTTTATTTTCTCTTTAACTTATTATATTTATTATTCTTTCGTAGAAGGTTCCCCATACCGAAAAAATCCTTTCCATTTTTGTACTTTCATTGAGAGATGAGAAAAAACTCAAGAAATCCCTTCCCAAAACGCTCAAAACCAAACCAAACGCTCCTCAACAACGGAACCAGAAGCGGAATGAATTGGAAGCAGAAACAGAAAAGCTAATACGGAACCGAAAACGGAAAAATGGTTGAGAACGAGTTAAAAAAATTAATGTTATTCGTCAGGTATCGAATCTAGAAAATTGAGGTAATGGCCGCCATCGTCACCGACTGCGAGGGACAATATCGTAACCAACGAAACGTCACCACCGTGAAAGCTTCGACCAAATAAATTCATACCGGAAGAGAAAAAATAAAGGAAAATAATTTCAGAACAGGAATTCAGACCAGAGGAGAAAAAAGAAAGGAAGCGAATTTCTAAACAGAAAAGAAAAAGAAAGGAAAATAATTTAGAACATGAATTCAAACAAGAAGAGAAAAAGAAAGGAAGAGAATTTCATAACATAAATTCATACCAGAAAATAAAAGGAAAGGAAGAGAATTTCAGACCAGAAAATAAAAAGAAAGGAAAATAATTTCTGAACAGAAATTCAAACTAGAAGAGAAGAAAAGAAAAGAATTTCAGAAGAGAAATTCAGACCAGAAGAGAAAAAAGAAAGGAAGAGAATTTCTGAATAGAAATTTAAACCATATAAGAAAAAGAAAGGAAGATAATTTTAGAACAGAAATTCAGACCAGAAAAGAAAAAAAAGGAAAAGAATTTAAGAACAGAAATTCAAACTAGAAGAGAATAAAGGAAAATAATTTCAGAACAGGATTTCAGACCAGAAGAGAAAAAAGAAAGGAAGAGAATTTCAAAACAAAAATTCAGACCAGAAAAGAAAAAGAAATGAAAATAATTTCAGAACAGGAATTCAGGCCAGAAGGGAAAAAAGAAAGGAAGAGAATTTCAGAACAGAAATTCAGACAAAAAAAATGGAAGGAAAAGAATTTCAGAACATAAATTCAGACCAGAAGAGAAGAAAGAAAAAGAATTTCAGAACAGAAATTCAGACCAGAAAGAGAAAAGAAAGGAATAGAATCTCAGAACAAAAATTTGGACCAGAAAATAAAAAAGAAAGGAAATTAATTTCTGGACAGAAATTCGGCAGAAGAGAAAAAAGAAATGAAGATAATTTGACAGAAAAGAAAAGAAGAGCAAAGAAGATCACATTCACTTCAATCAAGAAAGTTGTCACTTCATAACGGGAAAGTTGTCACTTCATTACAGAATAGGAAAGCAAAAAGGACAGTCATTCAAATTTTTAGAACGGAAGGTTATGATTTGATAACCCTTCAAATGGTCTTTATGGGGAAAATAAAAGATGTACAAACAACGAGAAATGAAACTTCCTAACAACGGGAACGGAAATGTCTAAACAATAGAAGTGACAATAGGAGTGAAAATAGAAACTGAAACAAAAAAATTGGAAGAATAATTACATGACGAGTCACATAATTATAAATATATGGGAGTCTGCTTCATAGAGAATTTTACAGAATTCATGTTGGACTCCATATCAAAAGTATGGTAGTCTTGAACAGGAAAGTAAACTTAATCACGTCTTTCAAATTTATTTTTTTAACTGAATTAGATAGACTTATAGAGCGTATTATATTATGTTAGAAAGATATGTATATATATACTTCTTGAAGAATTTTTCAGAACTTGGTTTGGAGCTCTTGAGTGAAAGTTATGCCAATTTTCATTAAGGCTACTCAGGAAAACAGATTATACAGAATCTTAAATTTGAAAATTAAACTGCATTAAATTGGGGTTAACTACATGATAAATCTTATATCAATAGAAAGATATAGAAATCTACTTTGTGAAGAATTTTACGGAAACCAATTAAAAGCTCCTGATCAAAAGTTATGGCAGTTCTCGTTAATGCTATTCAGAAAAGTAAACATATGAAGGTTTTTTAAATTTAATTTTTAGACTATATCAATTTAGATAATATTACATATAAAAATATATCATTAGAAAGATATAGATGTCTACTGCTTGAAGAATTTTGCAGAAATTGATTTGGAGCTCTTGAGTGAAAGTTATGACAATTTTCATTAAGGCTACTCAGGAAAACAGATTATGAAAAACCTTAAATTTGGAAATTAAACTGCATTGAATGGGAGCCAACTACATGATAAGTCTTATATCAACTAAAAGATATAGAAATTTACTTTGTGAAGAATTTTACGGAAACCAATTTAAAACTCCCGATCAAAAGTTATGGCAGTTCTCGTTAGTACTATTCATGAAAGTAAACATACGAAGATTTTTCAAATTTAATTTTTAGACTGTACCAATTTAGATAATATTACATAGCAAAAAGATATCATTAGAAAGATATAGATGTCTATTGCTTGAAGAATTTTTCAGAACTTGATTTGGAGTTTTTGAGAAAAGTTATGATGATTCTCATGACGGTTGCTCAGGAAAGCAGATTATACAGAACTATCAATTTTGAAAACTAAACTGTATTTATTGGCAGCCAGCTACATGGTGAATCTTACATTATCAGAAAGATACAAAAATCTACTTATTGGATAATTATATGGAATTCCATTTGGAGATTTCGATCAAAAGTTACGATAATTTTGGTACATATCACTAAGAAAAAGTAAGGTTATTCACGCCTTTCAAATTGAATCTTTAGGCTCCTTCATTTAAATAATATTATATGATAGGCTATATATCTTTGAAAAGATACAGATGTATACTTCTTGAAGAATTTTGTAGAACTTGATTCGGAGCTCCTGAACAAAAGTTATAATAATTTTCATGAAGGTTGTTTAAGAAGATAGATTATGCAGAACAGAGATATTCAGAAATTATACAATGTCAATTGAAGCTAATTACATGGAGGATTATATATCATCGGAAGCATATGAAAATAAACTTTTAAAAGAATCTGTTGGAATTTGATTTAGAGCTCCCAATCAAAACTTATGGCATGATAACGTGCAGGTTGTCAACTCACTCTCTTCTTCGACAACGGAAATAAGGGCGTAAGTCCTTGGGAGGGGCAGTTCATAAGTCCTACACTCAGAAGGAACTAAGGACGTAAGTCATTGAGAGAGACAATTCGTAAGTCCTATTCTCATAAGGAACTAAGAGCGTAAGTTCTTGGGAGAGCCAATTTATAAGTCTTACTCTCAGAATGAACTAAGAGCGTACGTCCTTAGGATGGGCAATTCATAAGTATTACTCTGAGAAGGAACCAATGGCATAAGGCCTTGGGAGGGGCAATTCATAAGTCCTACTCTCAGAATGAACTAAGGTCATAAGTTATTGAGAGGGACAATTTATAAATCCTACTCTCAGAAGGAACTGAGAGTGTAAGTCCTTGAGAGGGGCAATTCATAAGTCCAACTCCCATAATGAACTAAGGGCGTGAGTCATTGAGAGGAGAAACATATAGTCATATCTCTCAAAAGAAACTGCAACACAAGTCGCGATGAACAAAGGATGAGAACAGAAGAAAGAGAATAGACAACTCATAAAACAAAACAAAGAAGAAAGGAGAAGAATTTAAGAACAAAAATATGTTTCAAGGAAAGCTGAGCTGAGTAAAGAAAATGCAGAAAAGAAGAGCTGAGTAAAGAAAGGCAGAAAAGAAGAGTTGAGTAAAGAAAGACAAAAAAGAAAAAGTTTAGAAAAGAAAAGTTGAGAAAGAAAAGCTGAGTAAAGAAATGTCAGTAAAGAAAAGTTAAGTAAAGGAAGGTCAGGTAAATGAAGGCCGCGGCTTCAACATTTTAGAACGGGAAGGCTAAGCGTAAAGGAAAAAGAAGCGATAAAATGTAAGAAAAAGTTAAAAATAGAAAAATAAAACCAAAAAGGAGAAATGGAGAAATACAAAATAAAACAGTGCAAAGTGGAGGAAAGAAAAGAAAATGGCAGTTCGTGATTCGTTCTCTCAGAATGAAAATGAGACCATGATTCTTTATTTGAACATAAGTCCCCCTCTCAAAAGAAAATGACAGTTCGTAATTCATTCTCTCATAATGAAAATGGTATCATGGTTATTTATTTGAATCTAAGTCATCATCTCAAAAGAAAACAACAGTTCATAATTTCTTCTCTCAAAATGAAGACGGTGCCACGGTTCTTTATTTGAACCTAAGTTCTTGAGGAAGTATATATATCATAAAGAAATTAAAGTCTTATCCTTGGGAAAAAATTTCACAAAAGAACATGGTTATTCTCAAGAAAACTGGGAGCCAACAGTTTCCTAAGTATTTAAGAAGGATCGTTGAAAGCTTGAAGTCGCACAATACCGGATTTTGATCCCCAAATTTTATTAAGGCTTTGAATGAAGTACAACAAAAGGGAGTTTGATAGAAGAAAATTTGCATAAAAAGAGTAATTCATATTGATCGAAGCAAAAGTACAAAGGAAAAATACGAAATGAGAGAAGGAAAAGGAAAACAAGGAAACAATAGAAGCTCTACCAACAAATGCTAAACATCAAAGTCAAACTCATGTGATGCAATTATAAAATGGTACACTCGCTCTTTGCTCATCTCAATAAATTATTATGTTATTGTTTATGTACAACATTCATTTCACATATCTTAACGTACGAGATGAAGAAGCGGGAAAAACTCTATCAATGAGTCCTAGTGAAAGGAAACAAAAGACGTAACAACAAATAAATAAGAAGTAATCATCATCCATAGCAAAATGATAAAAAAATTGTTTGACAACTGCAAATCATTTGTGAACGGGAACAGAAAAACATAATGGCAGAATGAAAAGCAGAAACCATTATTGACAACAGACAATCGAAAAGTTGTATGAAAAACAACGTCGCATATTTTCAAGAAGCACGTAAGAACATAAATGGGCAGACGTAACATCAGAATAATAAAAGACAAATCATTACACCTCAACGAATAAAATTTCGTTGAGTGTAATGAGGGCCAATGAACAGATAAAATTTCACATGACGAGTGTCAAGATCTAGACCAAAGACTCCATCGAATAGAAGATAGAACGAGAATCGTATGATCAACCAGACAATTATGAAGAGGAGGCCAAACAGACGAAAGTACATGACTTGTCAATGTTGCAATCCAAAAAGAAGCTAATCAAGACCATTAGATTTGTTAGACGGTCAGACTTCACACTCTTCCAAATTCATACCAGAAGAGAAAAAAGAAAGAAAGAGAATTTCATAACATAAATTTAGACCAAGGAAGAAAAAGAAAGGAAAAAATTTTTTGAACCGAAATTCAAACCAGAAGAGGAGAAAGGAAAAGAAGAAAGGATGAACTCTTAGATTTTCTAAAAGTTTCATATGTGACAATGCAAAAATTTTAAACTAAGGTGAAAGACGGAATATTAAATAAGATCAGTATAGGCTCCTAAATAGGTGAGTAGGATAAGGTTTTTCTCATCGCTGACATGCATGTACCATGTGTGAAAGAAAATGATGATAGTAATAAACTTACACTAGTTTGAAGAATAATCATATATGAAAATTACCAGTGGGAGTTACTATTTTTTAACAAAACATAAATTAAATTAATTATAGTTCACTGACTCTCAAATTCAGAGGGTATTTCTATATTTGCCGAAAATCTTACGTAAAATTTCCCAATGCTACGTTAGGAGATCTCGGTTATTGCCTTCTCTCCCGCTCCGAATCCAACGGCGCGAATCTTACTTCCGCTCTGGTGAATGGTCATCAATCTGGAAGTATATTATAACATGTTACTACATTGTTTTAACTCAAATGTTGTCACATTTTTAGCCCCTGTAGTATTAGTTAAATTATTTGGTACATAAAACGAATTATGTAAATGTAATGTCATTACCCATGAAATCACTTAAATAAAATGATTATATGAGGGATCAAAATGTAATTGACCATTTATAATTTAATCTGTGAGTATATATAATATAACGAATAATCGTATATCGATGAAGTTATAAATCAAATTTTAGTTAATCAAATAATATATCAACTATTTACATGTTAATATTTTTCGATCATTAAAATAACAAGTTAATAATGTGACATATCATCACAATTCGTAATGTTGTTTCCCATAAAATCACTTAAAATAAATTAATCTTGTTTAACTAATTATATATTGTTTTTCTCCTGGTGGATAAAACTGCGGTCAACTTGCTTATATCTAGAATTTCACTTGCCTCGTTGCTTGAGGGATTCTCTCATAAATGCATTTGAAATAGACACATACCACGATTAGGTGTTCTATAACATCACTTGGCTCTCCTTCATGTATATTTGAAATAGACACATAAACCCTTACAAAGATGTTTGTTGTTCTTCTACGTCCCTCAGACAGATGATTAATCAAAATCTAAACTGTCTATATGTACGGATAATGCAATGAACAGACGATCTATTAGTATGAGTGTGAAAATTTAACTAACTGTGTCAACTCATCTCATCTTCAAATATTATTTAGTCATATAATTTTCTTTTCTTTTTAAAAGTGTGTAAAATTGATATACTGTAATGTTATAACAAGCATGACATAATTATGAATTTATAGGAAAAACAATTACAAGACATTTGAAAGGAGTAATTACCTTCTTTTTCTTATTGTTCTTGTTTATCCCTCGTTCTTGTAATGTGGTTGCGGATTGGCTAAAATACTTGTTCGTACATAGTACCTCTAAACTTTGGGTTAAGAGTTATCTTCTATTGATTACAGACTTTGTTGTTTCTTATCTTTAATATATTTTCTCTAAATAAAAAAAAGTAGTTAAGTATGATCGCGTTTGACTCAGCTTATGACTTATAGATTAAATAAATAGATAGCTTATTTTAAGAGAACGTTTGACATAACTTATTCAAATAAATTAGCAGTTTATTTAAGCTAAAAAATTAATATGTTTTCAAGTTAAATTGATATAACTTTTTTCATTTAAAATTCTTTTAATTTTTTCATATCACTAAAATTACCTCTATCTTTTTCAAAAACCTACATGAACATACTTCTATTTTTCAAAACAAATCATCAACTACTAGTCTCTGACCCGACCGGCCACGAGACCGAGACCGCCCACGAGACCGAGACCGCCCACGAGACCGAGACCGCCCACGAGACCGAGACCGGCCACGAGACCGAGACCGCCCACGACTCCAACCCCTAACCTCGACCCCGACTCCGACCTCAACCCCGGCCAGACCCCAACCCTGAATTGGCCCTGACCCTGAACCCCAACCCCAACCCCGATCTCGACCAAACCCCAAAACCGGCATCGACCCTGACCCTGACCCCAGCCCCGACTCCGATTCCGGCGCGGCCTCGACCACGACTCCGACCTGGTGCGACCCTAACCCCGTCCCCAGCCTGACCCGGCACCGGCACTGACATCAAATTTTTACAGGGATAATAATTAGATTAATGATTTAAAAATATGAATATTAAAGAAATTAGTTAAATGTAAACTATATCATTAAGATGAATAATAAAGTAATTTCAATAAAAATAATTGAATTATAAACTGATTTGTCAAACATCAATTTGACATAAGTTATAGCTTAGAGTTAATTAAAATAAACTGTATCAAACACGTTTTTACTTATATCTATTCAATACAGGGATTTAAAAATCACTGTTTGTAAAGTTCAGTGTTTCTTTTTTATTTTTCTGAATTTTTGTAAAGGTTATATTTTGATCCAGATGCTAAATTGATAGCAAATATTAAACTTAAAAAACTTTGAGTTTCTTACTCTACTTTTGATTGTAAGTGGACAGCTGATTATAATTATTCTAAGTTTAATAAAAGCTATAACCTAATTTTATACCTTCATCCATGTTCTTCGGTCTTTAATTTTTTACAATTGATTTTATCCAAAAAATCGGTCAACTAAATCTTAGTTAAATTCAGATTCCTATTTCTTTTCCTTTCTTTTAACATTCTTTTAATTAAAATATCGATTAGCGTGGGGAAAAAAACTTGTGTAGAAAAAAAAGTTAAATAAATTTCGTGACATTCACTTTACGTTGTGGTAGAATTAGTAGAAGAGACTGCAAATGACAATGAAATACCAATAAACATTGCGTCCAATAATATGTATTTGTTATTAACATGATTTTTCCTCTTTAAGAATTGATATATATATATATAATGAATATTTTATGTCACATATAGGCAAAGCATATGTGATGCTAAAGATACCCTTAAAAAACATGCTATGTGGAGAGTTGATAATGATCATAATATAAACGTTTGGGAAGATAAATGGATCCCAAATTGCCCTCCTATCAATTTCTTTAAGTGTGACAATATTAATAAATTTTCTGATCTCATTTCGGATAATGGTTTTAATTGGAATATAGACATTGTGTAAGATGTTTCCCTCTTGGATTGCTTCCAAAATTATTTCTCTGCAGCTCTCTGGTTCTGCCTATAATGATACTATTATCTAATGTAGAATCTGTTGAGCAATTGCTTTTTAATTGTGTTTGGGCTACGGCTGTTTGGTTTCTTTCCCCTCTTCAGTTAAAGATCTCTATCACTCATAGTCAAAGCATGTTTGATTGGCTCTTTGATAGGTTTTCAGACTTAAAATCTCATCCGAATGGAGGTAATGTTTTGATTTCTTTTATTTTGCTGCATTGGTTGATATTTTTCCAAGATCTAGGCCTCTTTCAAGTAACGACTCTTCTCATTATCAGTGTTTTGGTTCTGTTACTCAAACTTCTTTGCCTATTTTTTTAATAGAATTTGCTGGCATCCTCCTCCCCTGGGCTTATTAATTGAATGTTGATGCATCTTTTCTCTTTTACTCAAACTGCTAGAAACTCTAATGGAGATGCTGTTGGTTTCCTTGGAGAGAAAGTCCTCTGTAGTAGCAGTACTCATGCTGAATTAAAAGCTGTTGATAGTGGTTTAAAATTGACTGTTAGCAATGGTTAGAAAGATCTTATCATCGAAAGTGATTTAAAGTTTGTGGTTGATTTCTTTAATGACAAAGCTCGTCCTCCCTGACAAAGCTCGTCCTCCCTGACAAAGCTCTTCCTCCCTGTATATCTAATAATTTCCTACAAATTCCTCTTAATATTTATCTTCTAGTTCTAAAGACTAACATATATCTTTTGATGGCTTTAATCCACCTTGATGTAATTTTCTCTATTAATGTTATTCTCTTTTTTTATCAAAAAAAAATTAAGAGTAAACCTATATGCGTTATTCTTCAACTTATTTAATTTTTTTTATCTTCTTCTTCAACTTATTGATGATAAAATTATTTGAAATGATAAATTCCTTTTTATGACTGGTCGTTTAGTTCTTATTGAGTCAACCATCATTAACTCTTTTATTCACTCTTTCATGGTTTATAAATGAGATATTTCTCTTCTTAATTTATTGAATAGAAATATGCATAATTTTCTATGGACGGATAATTATAATGAATCTAAGGTAGTTCATGTTTCTTGGAAAACATGTTGTCAACCTATTTCTTCTCGTTGTTTGGGTCTGAAAGACATTAGGACTCGTTTGACAATCAAGATAGTACTGTATTAAATCTGTCGGACTGTACTGTATTGTATCGTACTGGATTAAATAATATTTGTAGATACCGTATTTTATCCGGCCTAATACAT